>JAFNEN010002632.1:0-15465 GCA_019343175.1 Oedothorax gibbosus
TTTCTGTAAGAAAGAAGGGAATTGTTACCTTACGGCATTTGGTACTATTTTTTTTTTCAAACAAACCTACCAGATGTGTTTTGTTGTACCGAACCTAAGCACGTGTGGTATCCCAATGGTTGGTTTTCCTTCTATAGACTCGTAGCGAATTCCTGGGAATATAACTACAATTGGGACCCATCTGTCCTTTTTAAAGAGCGAGTATTCTAACCCTTCAATATTTAGCATTTTACATAATTACTTTTCGGATAAGGAGGTGAACCAACCTTAACTATAGTATAAACTCACTACAACAGCAAACAAAATACATAGTGAAACACGAGTAAAAAGTCAAAATTTATTATGCCATTAAATAATACATTGTATTCAGTGTACAGTGTTGCACAAAAAGTTTAAGCACAACACAAAGTGTTAGTTTTATTACAAAAGTATTGGGACCCAAGATAAAATCTTTATATGATTTATTTATCAAAACATTAAAATCATAATAGATATTAATACTAAGAAAACTAATATGTGACAAGTTTTGCACTAAAAAGATAAAAATAGCTAAAATCTGCTGCACATAAGTTTAGGTACACTTAATAAAATAATATTTTTATAATCAAATAAAGCATTTTAGTATTTCGTGTAGCTTCTACGTTGTTTTATTGGTTTGAAAACCGTTGTTTTCAAAGAAATTAACATATTTTGGAAGATATCAGGCTCGGTATCATACCACGCCTTTTCAATAGCTTCGTTTAGCTCCGGAAAGGTAGAATATTGTTTGCCATTGGGCATAAACTACCACAAACATTTTCGATGGGATTACGGTCCGGACTGTAAGCAGGACAATCATGAATTGTGATATTGCTGGTTCTAAAGCACTATATAGTTAACCTTGATATATGTATGGAGACATAATCTTGTTGGAATTTCCAATTTGGGCCGCCTAAAATCTCCCCATAAGGCATTAAGTTGTTGTCGAGAGTTGCCTGGTAGTCCCCTCGGTTTTGATTTCCTTTGGTAAAGGCTAAGTAAGTCTGGCCATTGAATCCAAAACCTCACATACCATTACCGTACCACAACCTTGACGTCCGGCTAAATTGGATCCTGGGATCTTTACGCAGATCATACCAGGAGTAGCTATACCCGTCTGACTATCTAGGTTCCATTTTTTTTCGTCGCTGAAAATCACCTGCAGCCATTCGTCGTTGTAAGACATGTGTTGTTGAGCCCATTGCAGTCTTGCATCTCTATGATGAGATAGCAAGCTAGGCTTGAGCTTCAACTGTGATTTTATCAAGTATCCACATTCCATGATTGTCCTCCTGATAGTTTCGCGTGAAACTTTCGACTCAATCAGGCTTAAATTTGATTTGAAGCCCATTTTCTTATTTGTCTGATCTCTCGTTAGTTGGTGATTCAAGGTCTTCCAGACCTCGATTTTGGTTGATATTGATCGCCACATACTATACCTTGTCTATTTACTATGCGAGCCCCGAAGAGACTTTCTTCCCCAACTCCTTCTCTTGGTTTCCTAGGAAACGGGGGGAGCATCGCTTTTCTAAACCTAACGCGTTTGAGGTTCTGTTATGAGGTAACAATCCGAACAGTTCAAACCCAAGTAGGGTGGGGAAAAATCACGCTCACGCCGTTCGAAGAAAACCACATGCGGGGATGGGGGAGGAAAAGATTTCGAGGCTCGCATACTAGATAGACCTACTATAACACTATATAAACACTTCTTTTGAAACGCTTTATTTTGGTAGAAATATCATAAACAGATTTACCTCTGGACTTCAATATCCAGATTCTTATAATCTCTTCATACGAAAATTCAGTTGACTTAGGCATGTTTCTAAGCTTTGAAAATTACCTTCAACCTTTTAAAGCAACTTAAAAACCCCTTCCTTTTTGATGACGCGATCCATTTCTTTTGAAAATTTGTCTAAAACTAAACAGTGTGCCTATACTTTTGTGGCAAGGAAATTTTCGATTTGTTGATGTAAATCAAATTTATTTTATTTTTTGGAACAATTTTTACCCTTATCATTTTTTATGCTGCCTAAAGAATATATATTAAAGAAAAAACTTCTGGAAAATAGTGAATATTGCGGATTTTTTCATGAAATAGCGTCTGTGCCTAAACTTTTGTGCAACACTGTATATAATAGTAAATCTTATAAATCTCCTACGAACAGTATCAAGGTTATAGTTGATAGGTCAGTAAGAATATGGGTAAGTGGGCGTCCATTTATCAAGTGATGCGATTGTGGCATCTTTTAATAGCGGGGAAAAAAATTCCGTAATATTTGACGTAACCCCCCCCCCCTTTAAACGCATCACGCAATTTATGGACGCCCCCTAATATAATTTCTTGGAATACACAATCAAACTTCAAACTAGCACTTCTTTGGTCTTACCTTTATCAAACATGAATTTGGAAATCCTTACTTTCGTTATATTATTAGAAATACTCGCCTTTTCCCATTGAAAATATGAAGAGTATGTAAAAAAAAATAAGAGAAAAAACTGGACTCTGATACAGGGCCTTTTACATATAATGCCATGGAAACTCGAGAAATAACATGGATTTAGTAGTCGTTGGCATATTTTAGTAGGAATGTATTCGCGGTGGATGAAGGATCTAGCGAGCTGTTTCAAACGCCGTTATTACCATCCGATCCATAAAATTCCTTTTTGGTTTGACAGGTATGAGGTAAGTATTAGTTTATATATATTTATACTTTTTATACTTACAATTAAAGTTCTGTGGGCATTAAAGTGAGAAAGTAGCCATTTTAGTGATGCAATTCGGATAAATACCCAGTGGGTAGGGCATTTATAATTGGGTATTTACCCTTGAGTAAATACCCAAAATTTGGATATTCATTAATTTACACTATTTCTATGCATAAAATATTATTTTAAAATTTAATAATGTTTAAAAAACTCTTATACACACATAAATTCATTATAATTACTTTCCAAAGTGTTAAAAATATGTATTTAAAATTACAAATACCCAGGCAAGAATCCAGCGACAAACTAATTGATTTTCTAAAAAAATATACAGTTGTAAAGCAGATATATTTGAAATATTAATGCTACATACAGCGTTAAAGAAATTATAACTTATTGCAATAATTGCCTAGATATACTATAGAAGCAATTGCAATAACTTATAAAGTAAACTTCTTTAAAGCTGTATTAGCATTAATATTAATACAATCTGTGCTACATTGCTGTACAACTTTTCTTGAGCCATGAAAATTGTGTTGCTGAATACCATTGGAATTTTTTTTTTTAAATCAAAGAACTAAAATAACCCCCTTTTAAGAAAATAAAAGAAAACAAACTAAAAGAACTTTTTAGAAAAACAGCTTTTTAGAACATAAATATTAGCAAACAGATTGTCCGAACCAAAATTGAATATAAATCTAGATAGAACAAAAGTAAATGTATGTATGTTTAAACTATATATTAGGACGGGAAAAACAAAAATAATTAATGTATTACGAAAAGTTTCAAGAATAAAAATATTTAGAATAGATGAATAAATTTTCACACAAAAAAAAGAATAATTTAAAAAACTCTTTACCAAATATCTTCAATTTTGTGGGAATTTCTTTTTTGGGAAAAAAACCCACTTTTTTGTTTTTTTTTCTTAAATTTAAAAGGGGTTTATTTATGATGAAAAAAAAAAAAAACAAAAAGGCTTTAAAATTTTTTTACATTCAAAATTTGAAAATTTTTTTTTTAAAAAAAAAAATTTAGGGAATTTTCCCGGAAACTTTTGGGGCAATAAAAAATTTTATTATCGAAAAGGCCACCCCCCCAAAACGGGAAAGGGGGGAAAACCGGGAAATTGGGGGGGAAAATTCGTAAACGGGGGGACAAAAAAAAACAACGTGGGTGTTTTTTCCTCTACCAAAAAGGGCCGTTTTCCCCCAATTTTTTTGTTTTCCAGGGGGGCCATTTTATGTAGGGGGGGTTTATTTTTTAAAGGGGGGGCCGTTCCGTTGGGGGGCCCCAGTTTTAATTTTAAAACGGGGGAAAAACCAAAAATTTTAGGGGGAAAAATTTTAAAAAATTATTTACCAAGTTTTTAAAAGTGAAAAAAAACCAAAAATGTTTTTTAAGATAACCGGGGAAAAAAAAAAAAATTATACTAAAAAAAATTTTATTTCAAAAAGTAATAATACCTTGTTTTTCACCCTTTTTTTTGGGTTTTGGATTTTTTTTTACCCCCTTTTTTAAAGAAAAAAAAAGTAAAAAAAAACCTTATTTTGGGGCTTTGAAAAAATTTTTATTCATTTAAAAAAAAAATAAAAAAATGTATTTGGGTTTGGTTTACAGGGGGAAAACATTTTTTCCCAACCCTTTAAGTAAAATTCTTTTTCCCTTTTTTATTTTGTTTATTTTTACCTTTACAAATTTTAACTAAGAAAAAAAAATCGTTTTAGGGGACGGAGCAAAGGGGGTGTTTAAAACTTAAAAAAGGGGGAAAAGGTTTTTTATTTAAAAAAAAAATTTTTGGGCCCCCCCATTTAAAAAATTTTTCATAAAAAAAAAAAAACAAAACACTGATATTAAAATTTTTTTAAAAAAAATTAAAGATGCCCCCCACAAAAAATTTTTTTTTCCCTTTTTTAAAAAAACCCCTTTTTTCCCACAAAAAAAAACCAACCATAAATTAAACCAGAAAATAATGGCTTAAAAAAAATAAAAAATTTTTCATCAAAAGGGGAAAAACAAAATTTTTTAAAAAAAAAAAAAAAAATTGGGAAACCAAAAAAAACTGGTAAAACCACTCCTAAACTTGAAAGGGAAAAAAAACAAAAATCCAGATTTTTTTTTTAAAGAAAATTTTGTGGGGAACTTAAAAATTTAAATTTTACCCGTAAAATTAATTATCCCCATAAAAAAAAAAAACCCCCATTTTTAAAATAGTTTTATTTAAAGCGGGGCCCAAAAACAGTTTAACTTTCTTTTTTTCTATCCGGGTTTCCCAATTTAAAAATTTTCCCTCACTCCCCCTAAATACATTTTTTTTATTTTTTTTCTAAAATTTTTTCCCCCTTTTAAAAAACCACTTAGGTGGTTATAAAATTTAAAAACATATTTTTAAATTTGGGGCAAAAAAGGGGGGTTTCAAAAAAAAAAACCAACGTTTTTTGTATTAAAAAAGCTTTTAGGTAAACCCCTTTAAAAATTGTTGGGATCTTTTATTCTGGGCTGGGGTTTTTCATTTTTAAAAAAACCCCCATTATTGTTTCCTTTTTTGGTTTCTTCCCCATTTTATTCGTTTATTGGGGTTTTTTGTTTTTTTTTTATCTTGCCATTTTTAAAATAATGATGGGGGCTTTGTTTATTTTTTTAAAGTTTAAAAATGGGGAAAAAATAAAAAAATTCATTTTGTCATCTTCATTTTTTTTTTTTGGCAGTTTTTTATAAAACAAGTTTTATTTAAAAGTTTGGGCAGTTAAAAAATTGAAAAAAAACAAGTGGAGGGAAAAAATGAAAATTGTTAAAAATTTTTATTTCCAACTTCCGGGAAATGGCATAGAAAAAAATTACGGGGGCTTGTTTTAAAAGGGGGGGACCAGGTTAAAGTACTTTGAGGAATTCAGTTTACTTGGGAGAATACGTAACACATTGGCTAACATTTGGGAATATTTAAAAAAAATTAGGTTACACCAACTTAAACAAAAAAAAAAAACAAAAAAAAAATAAAAAAAACCATAACCCACTTGAATTAAAAATTTACAAAACGTACAAAAAGAATTTTTACATCTTGGCCTGTGGATCTATTAAATAAAACAGCAAAAATTCATTTTAAAAAAAAAACACCATTAAAACTAAAGTAAAAAGTAAACAGGGCTTTAAACCAAATTTTACTGTATTCAAGGGGAAAGAAAAAAATACCATTATACTTTGGGATTTTACCTTTTTCCATGCCATTTTTCATCCGTACCACCACAAGGTGTTATTTTTACCCTAAAAACGACCAAGGTACTTTTCAATACAAAAAAAAGACTTTTTCAATTGAAAAGCGTGGCCGTGACAAATTTTACTGTTTCAGGGAGTATTCAAAATCCACAAAAAAAAAACTTATGTTCAACAAGGTTCCAAACTTAAAAAGCCTTTTAAAAAAGTTAAATAACACATAATAAAAACAAGAAAAAATATCCAAAGTTCAAAAAAAAAAACAGGTTTTTTACAATTAAATTTTTTTTAAGGCCAAAATTAATATTTTCAAGCCCATCATTTGGCCAAACAAATCAGGAAATCCCCCCACTAATGGGCAGATATGGTTAAAAAACCAATTAAAAAATAACATGTTGTTAAACAATAATTAACAGTGGCGGAAATTTCATTAATTATAAGTTAAAACAGTTCGGATTAATTTTTGGGGATTTTAACCGAAATTAAAAACACTTTTACTGCGTTTTTTTACAAAGATAAAAAGGCAAATTACATACTTTGTTGAATCTGTCACATTAAAAGCAAAATTTTTAATTCCTTTTTAATTCACACAAAAGTATAAATAATTCAAAAAAATTAAAGTTTAAAAAAGGGGGGGGATAAAAAAATCCCCCACAATGTTCATAAAATTTAGCGGTTCATACCTAATCAAGCGGGAACACTCAAAAGATCTTTTGTGACTGCCCTTAATTTACAATTATTGGATCAAAAAAAAAAAATATTATTACCAGATAAAAAAAAACATGGGTGTATTTTTTTAAAACTTCGGGTCCTTATCTGAAAGTCCCCACATATTAAAAGTTTGGGAAAAAGTTTTTACCCCCCTCCAAGAAGAAAAAAAACACAAAGCATCCCAGTCAAAAAATTTTGGTTCGGCCTGTGGAGAAGAACCGGAAAAAAAAACAGGTATGTCTTTGCGGGGGGCCCCGTTATTTGCCTCCTCTTAAAAATAAAAAAAAGATCTTAAAAACTGCTGTTGAAAATTGTTAATCAAATCCGTGGGTTAAAAATTTGATTTCACCCGGTTAATTTAAAAAGATCTGGTCCAACAAAAACCAAAAACAACTGGGGTGACCCGAGGGGGCGATATCCGAAAGAATCACATTTATCGTTTTTTACGGGGCCGTGCTGTCATTCAAAAAGAAATATTCTGGCTTTCTAAAATTATGCCGTCGGCTTACTTTTTTTGAAAAAAAGGGGGGAACATTTCTAAGTCAAAAAACAAACCCATTGCCAAGAGTTTTTTTGAAGGAAAACTTTGGCGGATTTTCACAAAAAGTTACCACACGTTTTTAAAATGAATAGAAAAAAACCCGGGCACTGAAGGGTTGAAACATTAAAAAAGAAGCGAAATTTTTACAAGCTGTGAAGACGGTTGGGATGGTGGGGACGGTTTGTGGCTGTTGAAACTGGAGAAGGGGGGAAAATTGTTAACATGCAGAAATATTTTTCTGATAGGGAAAAAAAACGTTCTTTCAATCTTTGATGGGGGCCCCAATGGTTTTAGGAATAGGGTAACTGCCCATTTGAATTGGGAAGTAAAGGACAAAAAAAGCAAGTCAGATGGGAGGGGGCAAGCGGTTTTTAAAAAGGTTGGGGTTCTGGGTATGTTGATTTGGGGAAGGCGGTTTTCCAGCCTCACGGAAAAAAAAACGGATTGGGTTAACTTTGTGGGCCTAGCAATATGAACCCAAAACCAGTCCAGTTTGTATTTGGCTTAAAATCTCTAGAAAAAATAACACAAACTAAACTTGGCTTTTATGGTTTCCACCTTTTAGGGGAGGTGGGGGGGGGGGGGGGAAACAATTTCGTTTTTTCAAAACCAAAAGGGGGGTACGGGAAGCCTTTTTCCTTTGCCCACAACCCTCTTAAAAAGTTCGGCAAAAAGGGAGGTGGTTTGAGATTGAAACGAGAAAAGATCAATCTTTTTTCAAACACACATTGGGCCACCCCTAAATTTCTTTCCAGGGACCGAAAAAAAAACATTATGGGAAAAATTGTTTTTGGTCTTTGCATTGGTTTTGAGGGGCAGTATTGTTTAATGCAGCAATCACAAGGGGGGTTTCAGCACAGTACAACTTCATTTGGACAAAGAGGCTTTAGAAGGACAAAAAATTTTATTTTTTCTGCTCCCCCCGCCAGTATTGGGGGGGGGGACAGTATTTAAGATTTGCTGGATAAATGTAGGAAAAACTTGCTGAAAACAGGGTATTGCCAAGTAGAAATGGGGGTTATTTTTTGGTTTTTTTTCTGAATTTTTGTGTAAAGTAAAAAAAAAGGACGGCAGTAACCAAAAAACAAAAAAGTATTTAATTGTATTAAATAATGACAATAAAAAAATTGTAACTGTTCCGTTATATTTCTGGAAACAACTCCCATTTATTCTCCCCATTACTATCTTGTTTTTTTTCCCCACCTGTCTTTTTAACCTTTCTAATAAGACAATGAGTATCAGAGTTGTTTATAAGGCTTATTAGTAGTGTTTTAATAACAAGATTTAAACAAAAAAAATATATAATTGTCTGTATGTAGTTAAAATAGCTTTTCCCCCACTGTTGCTTTGAACAGCCAGTGAAAAAACTTGCTGTCCCTTATTTTATTTGGAACCAGGCACTGTACAACATAAAAAAATATAGTAAAGGGGGGAAAAACAAAAAAAAAACAAAATAAAAGAAAAAAAAGTATGCCACAAAAAAAAAACCATCCACCGATTAAACAAACTAAAAATAAAAACAAATGCTTAAAATATGACAAAAAAAAAAAAAAAAAAAAAAAAAAATGCAAGGCTCAATCAGTAGGGAAAAAAAAAATTTAAACATATGGCAAGGGAACTTAAGACCAACTTTCTGTTATTTTAATAAAAAACAAATTCAATGTACACCCAAAAGGAATTCGGTTTAAAAAAAAAAAGATGTAAACGATAAGTTATTTTTTTTCCCATTTGGTACAAGAAAACTAATTAAAAAATATATATTAGTGGCTAAATTCCATTGTAAACTGTAAGTAGTTTTTTGCAAGTCCCACAGGGTTTAAGAGGGGGGGAAGGGGGCTTATAAAAGCCTGTTTTAATATAAAAAAATATATCAAAATTTAATAACAACCATGTTAACATTATTTTGGTTTTAAGATTAAAAAAAAGTGTAGAGGGTCAGGCTATTTCCACCAAAATTTTTTCATTTTAATGTTAAAAAAGTTGTAGTTAGGGGGGGGTCAACTTTTTTAACACACCCACTTGGATTACCATCCAAACAGATAAGGGTAGTTTTTGCATGGAAAATAGAAAAATTCAGTCTCGGAAACATAGAATTTTTTGAAAATCTTGCACCAAGTTTTGGAAAAATTTAAGTGTCCAATAAATAAAAAAACAAAATAGAATTAAAATTACAAAAATAAAAAAATAAGCATTTTAGTTTAAATTATTACTAACTACACATAAACTAATCCATTTACAAACCACCGCTGTTAGATTAAAAACAGGTCCATTATAATATTCAGAAAACAGTTGGGGGGGGGGGCCTAAAACACATTTTAACATTAGTAAAGATAAAAAAACAAGAAATTTGGAATTTTCACACAAGTGGGGGGGGTAATAAAAACAAAAGACTTGTGTTTCCCACATTCCATTAAAAAACATTCTGCCTTTTTCTTGCTCTAGGGGAAAATTTCTTTACCCCAATTTTTTTAATTTGGTGCCATTTTAACCTTAAACATTGCCTTAAAATTATTTCTTGTTTTCCACCTATGCTCTTTTTTTTCAGGGAAAACATTTAAAAAAAGGGGTTGGGCAGGAATTGGACTTTTCTGATTTTTTAGGGGAAACAAACAACTTTTTGGAGCACCTTAATAAAAAAAAGTTGCTTTGCAAAAAAAAGGATCCCTTTTAAAAAAACCCACCGATAAAAACAGGTGGGGGGGGACTACTAGGATGGTGCGATGTTTCAAATGCATAAAACCTTTCCACAATTTTTTTAGTGTTTCAGGTTCTGGGAATATAAAAATTTATTTTTCCACCCCAAACGGTGCATCCATAAAGGGAAAAAATGACAAAATTAAATGTAGGATTGCAAAAGCCCAAAAGGTCGGACAAGAAATCTACCGGAAAATTGTGGTTTTTAAAAGGCCCACACACCAAATTTCAGCCCAATTTTAATTTTTGAGAATGTTCATAAAAACCCCTGTATTAAAAAACCTTATTAATTAAAACAAAGAATATTCTGAGGGGGCAAAAACCACTATGAAAAAACATAAAAAAATTTTGCCCGATAGCAAAAAAAAAAATTTAGTGGGGGGGGTGGTACTTTGCCAAATTTCCCCCCTTTCTAATTTTAGGGATTGTTTTTTAAAAGAAAAGTAAAATTTAAAGAGCTATTTGCTATTATTATTGGCCTTGGGCAAAGTAGCTAAAATACAAAAACTTGGGGATATTTCCTTCTAAGGGGGAAAAATTGACTTGAAGACAAAAATTTCTCTGAAAATGAGGGAAAAAATAAACAAAAAATGTTCGTTTCGCATTAACGAAAAATTGTAGAAAGCACAATCATGCAACAAAAAACAACTTTGCTTTAAAAGGAACAACTATTTGGTTGGTTTTCCGAAGCTACCAAAAACTAAATTGGATTCAGGTCGGAACTTGAGAGGGAGTTTTTACCAAAACAGCCAAAAAAAGTAACTTAACAACACAAGGCCAACTAATATATGTTGGGGGGAAATTGCAAAAGTTTAATTATCCCTATTAAAACCAATTATCAACTTTTGGACGGGAAAAATTTGGTTTTTACCGTTTTGTTTGTGGGGAACCATGATCACAGGATTATAAGTTACAAGGGAACCAAAGAAACGAAAAAAAACACTTTTCTTACTTTGGTTTTGGAAATAATAAAACATATTTCAAAAAAATCACTACTGATTGATAGGAATGGTTCACTTAGGGCAAACACATCGGGGTATTTTGGGGGGCCCACCCAGGAACCTTATGATTTTTAACCATGGTTTCCCAAAAGATACGGGAGATCCTTCACCCAAGGGGGTAAAACCCCCATCGCAAAAATCGGCAGGGGGGCAGGGTTGGCTATCCTGATTCAATCAAACACTTTTATTATTTTCCAGGGCACCTTTATAGCTCTCTTTAAACCAGTTTTACATTAAAGAAGAGTAATTTTTAGGGCATTCCTGTTTGCCACAGGCACTTTTTTTGTTTTTCCCTACCAAACCACAACTTTCTACAATTATTTTACAAAAATCTTTAACTCTTTTCTGGTTGCCACTTGACTTAAAATACCTGTGAATTTGGGCCCCACTTGGGGACCTAAAAAGGGGGGCCTTGGACCACACACCACTGGTGGTATTAAAAAAATTAGAAAAAAAAAAAAGTGTTTTTTAGTTAAAATTGCATGTATTGCACACATTGTGGCCAAAAAAACTGTGGGGTTACATTAAATTTGCATATATTATATTTGAACCCCACCAGGTTTATCTTTTAACATTCCAGTTTGAAAAAACAAAAAAGAAATTACCTTTGGCCTTAGAAAAACTATTTGAATTTTTTCTATTTCAAAGAAACAATTTGGCTGTTAAGGGGCCCCCACTTAAAAGGAAAAAATGTGCCCCCACAATTGTTTACAAAAATTATCTTTACACTAAAATTAAAAAAATTTACCCCAAAAAAAAAATAATCCCCCCACCTAGTTATTTAACATCTAGGCTATTTTCCACCAAAAAGGCATTAGCCAATAAAAATTGAATAATTAACAAAAAAACACAACATGCAACCAGGGAAATGTCCCTACCTTTAATGGTTCACCCAAAAAAACCATTGACAAGTCCTCCCAAAAATTACAGGGCCAAAAAAAACAAAAAATAATTTCCCCATTTCTGGGGGGTGGGCCAACTGAATTTTGATTATTTTGTCCACATACAATACTATTGAAATGCCCAATTGTTAACAGGAAAAAACTTCTAATTATACATTACACAAAAAAAAAAGCCATTAACACAATGAATAGAAAATCAAGGTTTAAGATACCACTTTAAAATCCACTAAAATAAATGTGGTAAAGGAAAAAACACATTGCCTGGACATTAGAAAAAAACTAACACCAGCAATTGTACATAGGATTTGGAAAAAAATAAAACCCGGGGGTGTCCCCCCCCTTTTTTTTTTTTTTTTAAAAAAAAGGGTGCCAATCTGGATTGGGTGGTTTTTTTATGTATTAAGTAATTCCTTAATGTCACCACAATTTGGTTTTATTTTTTTAAACTTTTACGTTTTTTCAATTTTTAAGAAGGGAAAGAGAAAAAAACAACTTTTCAGTTAAGAGGGAAAAACAAAAAACACCTTCATTACTTAAAAATTAAATAAATTTTTTTTATAATAATAAAAAAAAACAATTTATTAAAAAAAATTTAACCTTTTAATGAAAAAAAAAAAAAAACCCTCAATTTTTTTTCAACCTTGGATTTACCACCTTTTTTTGAGGAACTTTATTCAATAATATACATATTAAGGTAATTTCCAATAATGGAAAATTGTGTTAACATAAGTGTGTTCATCAAGAAAGTTTTAGGGGTGGGGGACAAAAGGGGACATTTTCTTTGAGGTAAAACAAAAATTTCACGGAAACAAGGTGTTTTATTTGGGGAAAAAAATTTTTGGTCGGGGTAGTGGTGGATTTTTTCTCAGGCAAGTCATACAATAGTTTAACAAAAAAATTATTCCCAATTTGAATTTCACCAAAGAAAAAAACAAAAACCAAATAATAAAATTTTATTTGCAAAAAAATTAATTGTTTAAAAAAGTTGCCCGAAGAAAAAAAGTACTTTTATCATAAAATAAAAGGGGGAAAAATCAATTTCAATTGTTGTTTGAATGATTTTTCTTAATTTTTTGGGCAGTTTTGCTAGGGGAAAAATTGTATTTTATGGTTCCATAATGGTGGAATTAAAAAAAAAAAACACAGTCTTTACCGGGTGGGGAATGCTTAAAAAAAAAAACCAATTTTTGTTTACCATTTCCAATGGACCCAATTACATTTACCAGCAATTAGCCAAATGTAGGAAGGGTTTTAAACCATCTTTACGGGACAAAATATTGCTGGGCCGGATTGGGCGTTCAATTACCAATTATCCCCAATTGGGATATACAAAATAAAACAACGGGACTATTGTGTGCCTAAACAACCAAAAACAGTTTACCGGGGAATATTGCCACTGATTTGCGTGCATTTTGAAGCTGAATGTTAATGGGACCGCATTTTTTTTTCTGGTTTCAAAAAACTGGATTTTTTTAAAATTTTTTTAAAAAAAACCCCCCAAAAAAAAATTTTTTTGGGGAAATAAAAACCCCCGATGTAGGGGTTTGGGCCCCCCCTTCAAAAAAAAATCCAAAAAAAAAGTTTTCCAAAATTTTAAAAAACCCAAAAAATTTCCCCCCCTTTTACCCTTTTTGGGGTTATTTTTTTTTTCCTCAAAAATTTTCCCAGAGTTTGGGAAAAAAAAAAACCGGGTTTTTTCCTTTTAAAAAACCGGGGGAAAAAAAAAAAAACCCCGTTTAAAAAAACCCTTTTTGATAAAAAAAAAAATTTTTTTTTAAAAAACCAGTTTCCGGGTTTAACCCCCCGATGTTTTTTTAGAAAAAAAAAAAAAGTTAATAGGGGAAAAAAACCCCGGGTTTTTTTTTAAAATTTCCCCGGAAATTGGAAAAAACTTACAGGGGAGAAACTAAATTTTACATGGGGGGGATATTGATGGGGCGGGCCTTTTGGGGAATTTGAAAAAAACGCGACATTTTTGGGGTTTTTAAAGGGGGAAAAAATTTTTCGGGGGCCCAAATTTGATAATTTTTTCTTTAAACCCCTATCCCTTTTTAAAATTCCCGGGAAACTCCTTTTTTAAAAAAAAAATGATCGACCTTTAAAATGAGTTTTAAATTTTTAAAAAAACCCCCCATTTTTTTAAAAAATTATTTAAAATTAAAAGGGTTTTTTTTTTTTCAGTGTTCCTTGGGGTTTAAAATTGTCCTTTTTTTTGGGAAAATTTAAAACCCCTTGGGTTTTTTTAAACGGGTAAAAAACCAACTCGAAAAAAAATAATTTATTTAAATTTTTAAAAAAAAATATAATTGGGGCCCCCCCGGGGAAAAAGGAAAAATTAGGTTTTTTATCCCCTTTTCCCTTGGGGGGCCCGGGGGAAAAAAAAATCTGTATTTTAAATTTTTATTTTGTTGGGCCCGTTCTCCCCCCCACCAAAAAAAAAAAAAATACTTTTAAATTTAATTTAATATTTTTAAAATTTTTAAAATTTTTTTAAATTTAAAAAAAATTTTCCCGGGATCTTTAAGCTGAAAAAAAATTTTTTAATTTTTTAAAAATGGCCCCCAAAAAAACCCTTTCAGGATTGACGGAAAAAGGGTTCGGGATTTTCCACAAGGGGGGGGGGGTTTTGGGGGTTTTCTTTGCCATAATATCCCCAAAACCCAACCAAAAAGGGACTTCCTTTTTATTGGGCAGGGTTAATTTAGTATTTTTCTAATTTGGGAAAAAAACCAAATTTTGAGTTTTCAAAAAAAAAATTTCTTTTTTTTTTAAAAATTATAAAAAAAATTTTTATGGGAACCTTTTTCGAGGGAAAAACAAAGAGTGGGGGTTTTAAAAAAAAAAAAACGGTGGTGGGCCTTTTTTTTCACCTAAAAATTTTTTCCCTTTTTCATGGGGGGGGGGCGTTTCCTCCCTAAAACTGTTTGGGCCTTTAAAAAATTTATCCCCCCACTATTTTTTAAATTTTTTCCAAAAATTTCCAAAGGGGTTTTTTTTTTGTTTTAAAATTTTTTTTTGGGGGGCGAGATCCCCAAATTATTCAATCCCAAAAATTTAAGGGGGGATTTTTTGTTTAAAATTTAAAAAAAAGCCTTTTTTTCCGCTTTTTTTTTAAAGGTGTAAAAAAAACTCGGGGGTTTTGGGGGTTTTTCCCTTTTTTTTTCCAAAATCATTTGGGGGGCAGGAAAATGGAAATAGGGAAAAACAAAGAAAAGGGGAAAAAAAAAATTCAAAAAAAAATGAATTTTTGGGAAAAAAAAAAAAACTGGGGGAAAAAAACCCAAATTTATAAAAAAAAAAAAGGGAAATCCTTTGGAAACACTTTTAAAAAAAACGTTTTTTTTTTTAAAACCTGGGTTTTTTTCATTTAAAAAGGGGCCTTAAAAAAAAAAAAGGGGAAAAAAAAAATTTTTTATCATTATAAAACGAAATTTGATTTTTAAAAAAAAAAAAAAAAAGGGGTTTTTAAAAAAAAAAAGGGGTTTTTTTTCCCTTTGTTTTATAAAAAAAAAGATTTTTATTTAAAAAAAAAAAAAGTTAAAAAAATTTTTTTCCCAAAAATTTGGGGGGGTTTTAAAAAAAACCCGGTTTTTTTGGGGGTATCCCTTAAAAAAACCCTTTAATTTTTTTTTCCCCTTTTCCAAAATTTAAAATTTTCTTTTTTTTTACCCCGTTTAAAAAAAAA
>JAFNEN010002633.1:0-15938 GCA_019343175.1 Oedothorax gibbosus
TTTTTGACATCTGTTTTTTTTTTATTCCCCGGGCTGAGACAAAAATAATTATATTTTTAAAAAAAAAAGCCAAAAAACTTGTTTTTTGGGGTGAAAAAAAATAGTACTTTAACAATTTTTGGAAAATTTTTTTTTTATTGGGGAATTTTTTTTTATTCTGTACAAAAACATCCATTTAAAAAGGTAATTAAATTTTTTTATTTTAATTCCATTATCGGTAACAAGTGGAAACTTTGAAAAAATTTTTCGAAATGTCCCATGTGTTCTTTAAAATATTTTTCTGTTTCAGGGAGGTTGATGTGTCTTTTTCCTGGTTTCCCCTTCCTTTGAATTTTTTTACCCCTTCCCCAAATCCGCTTTGCCGGTAATTAAATTATTAAAACCGTTTTTTTAGCGGGAAATTTTGTTTTACATAATGAAAAAACGGGAATGACCCCAGGGCTTTTTTGGTAGACTTCGCATTGCCACCCACAGGCCGGGTTCGAACCCCTGACTGGGCGGGGTTGATCCATCCTTTTTCCCCTTAAGGGGGTTTTGAAATATGGGTACCAAGATGTTGGGGGAACAAACCTGGGGGGTTCCACGTGGGGGAGACCCTTCCGGGCCTATGCTTAGCCCCCAAGCCTTGGTCACGAAAGCTAAAAATGGGCACGGGGGGGTTGGGGCCCACAATGGGATGTTGCCCGAAAATTTTTTTTTTTTTTTAATAAAGGGGAAAAAACGATTATTATAATTTATTTTTCACGTTGATATTTTGAAATTTGAAGCCTATAAAATTTTCAAAATTTGATAAACAAACATTGCCGTAATTTGACCGCATCTTTATATTTCCCAAAAATCCCTCCTCTTTTTTCTCTAGGATTCCTTTCACTAAATTTTCCCCTTTTTTCCTGTCAACAAAACGATTCTGTCCCCGACATCTTAAACATTTGGCCGGAAAAGTCAAATAATATCTCCGAAAATAACATCAAAAAATTTTTCCACGGAGCAAAATTAAAAACCTCAAAAGGCAACGGTTCTACATCGAAACCCCCCAAGACAAATTTTAAATCAGTCTCCAAACCCCAACCGGGTTCGTTTTTAGTTTTTAATTATAGCAACGATGGGGGGCGGACGCTTTTTCCGAGCTATAAAAAATTCGACACCATGGTTTTTCTGACGTCGAGCTCAATGCAACATCCCCTAAAAAATAGACCCTTATTGGAGATAAAAAAAAATTTTTTTATTTTTCAAAAAATGCAGCTCATTTTCTTATCATGAAATTATTTCCAAGGTCCCCTCCCATGTGGACATTTTCGGAAAGAAAGGTGATAGTTTTTTAAAAAGGGGGGCTGCAGTCATTTTGGGGTCCCTCCAAAAATGACTTTTCCCTTGAATACTCAAAGAAAAAATCATAAATGATTGGCTTGTCCCTCCCTCCCATCACTGGTACAAGGGTGACAAGCCGGGACGATCTCTTAAACCTTCCATGTGACAGAAAGTCAAGTACTAGCCTTACTCGCCTTGCCAGTGGTCACCTTAAATGCCTGGAATTTATCAAAGGTTGTAAGACTTATCCCCTTTGTCCGAAATGCCACCAGTACCAGGCCTCTCCCGTTCATATCCTGGACTGTTTGGGTCTTCTTTGGGAGGATATTTACTCCTCTCCTCTTCTTGTCTCCGACTTTCTTCATGTCAACGGATTCTCTGATCTAGTCTGACTTCGTCAGACTGGTGGAGGATTAGTAACAACAACAACACACACAAACAATGATGAGAGGAGCAAAACTAAACTCCTCGGCGCAACAGCCGTTATTGGGCCAAGGTATGCCATGCCCCTTTAAGCTTACGTGACCAAGGGCTCTGGGTTGATAGGCATATGTCCCAGTTAGGTGGTCAACCTCACGCAGATCCCCCAGTGTTTAGTTCGCACGCATGCTTGGTCCTCATTTTATCGACCCACTTATGATTAAAGGGATGAGTCAACCTCGCCTAATCCGGTACTCGATCCCCGGACCTGGCTTGGCAATGTGAATTACAACCACTAAGCCACTAGGCCTCATTTGTTTGACATAATACAACTATATACGTAATTGTGAATAGGGCATCTCATAAATCATGTTCACGCTAGATACGCCGGAAAGTGACAGCCTACAAGTTCGCAAATTGATACAATCAAACAATCATGAGAATTATAAATGGTAAATTGAATAGTGGCAAATGATCATTCGTGGGAACGTGGTATGTTTTCAATATTAAATCAAAATGATAAACGCTAGGTTTCGTAAAGAAATAATAAGAAATAAGATATCGTCATCATAATATGACTCATAAATTAAGTAATACAGTAAACCCCTCGCTATTTCGCGCCTCGTTACATCATGCATTCGGATGCATTCGTCATGTCTCCCAATTTCCCCCCGTTTTTTAATCAATATGTATTTTCCTTAAAATCGATTCTAATATTGGTGGATAAATTCATATAATATTGGTGAGAAGCAGATAATAAACTTTTGTTCGTTGATATTTGCCGGGAAGCAGGCTTTACGAGAAAAATTAAAGCAGCTAATTTATGATGATTTTTTTATTACAAAATGAGTGACATATTATAGTATTACCTGTGCAGTAATGTGTAATGTTTATAGTAATTAATAATACGTCCTTTCTAAATTTTTGCCTCTTTTTTTTTAGAGATTTAGTTTTATCTTTCAAATACATACTGTGCTTTAGTTTAAAAACTTTGTTTTGAGCATAAATACACCAAAAGTATTATATTTATCTAGTCGCTCGTTATATCGCGGTTTTTGCTTATCTCCCGGAAAGAGCGATATAACAAGGGGTTGCTGTATTAAAAAAAAAATTAAAATATTTTTTTTATTCATAATGTAACTCTTAAAAACCATAGTTCTGGACAATTTATGAAAATAAAGGTTACAGAAATAACAAATTTTAAAGCTCACAGTACTAATTTTTATTCGGAAATGAAATTGTTAATGGTATTCACAAAGTCATCCTTAATGGGTTAAACTAATATATCTATTAAAATAATATATCGCCATTTGGCAGTTGAAATAATAAAACTGTTTAAGTCATTAGAAATATTTAAACTAAATAATTTTTTTATTGCAAAGTACTTTATGGAATATTCATAGAATTTAATGCGGACTATGAACTACGAATGTAGATTGCAACTCCGGAATCTGGCAACTGTGAGAATATTAGATTTTTCGATGTTTACGAAAAATTCCGTTTCTGTTCTACGAAATTCAATTATAATTTAATTGCTTTATAATTTAGGAACTGTATATAAAAGAAATATTATGATGTACTCAGCTGTATGTAAATATGTATTATTTTAAATAGTTTATAATACGAAGAAATAAATTTCTATTCTGGAGAATTAAGTTTAAATATCGAAGAAATAATCTTTGAAATAATTTCTTGTACAAGACTCGTATTCGTCAAAATTGTAAAATACAGCTTATTCTAACGTACCCAGTCAGTTATCTAATATTGGAAATTTCCTGATATATGGAAATGAGTGGTTAGCTAGATGCGAAATTTATATTAAGTCTTTGGTAGTTTACGAAAGAGAAACGAAAGAGAAAATATATCCTACACCCAAGAAACAGGAAAACATATTTCCTCTCTCTCGCTCCCAAAATAAAACAAAAATCAGGACCGCCACGTGACTTCCCACTCCAGGATTTCTCGAGAAGTGCTGTCGAGGGAATACTCAAGTTGTCGTCCTACTTTTTAAGTCCAGCGACCTTGAACAGTCGCCGAGTCCATCGATTTTTCACACCCGTTCCCCTGTTTAGTGGTCGCGATCCCAGAATCCGAAAACGGATTGCCTTTGGAAGGTGAGGATTGGATTCGGATTTTCTTTTTTTTAGAAGTTTTATTTTGTGCTGTCCTGGAATTCCTTTCTCATTGAATTTGTTGTGAGGAATTAGTTCATGTGATGGCTCTCTTAATGAAATAGTGGAATAGGAAGTCACTTCTCCATGTAGATCATGATGTTGGTCACGTATTATGTTTTTTATGAGAATTAAAAATCCATGAATTGTCTTCAAACACATTTTTTATTGCAGTATGCTAGCTATGGATAGTAATAGCAATGTCAGAATCTGAAATCAGATTGCTTTGGAAGGTGAAGATTAGATTGGGATTTTCTTTCTTCGGAAGCTAGTTTTATTTTGCGCTGCCGATGAATTCTTTTTTAATTGAATTTGTTGTGAGGAATAAGTGGGTTATGTACCATGTGTATGGTCAAAATTGATGGTTAATAGATAAAAACGTCCTCTATCCATGTAGAGTTCAAAGTCGTTCACATAAAATACTATTTATCTGGAAATTGAAGGCCCAGAAATTGTTTGTAAACAATTTTTTTAAGTATGATAATTATGAATAGTCATCGCGATTCCAGATTCCGAAATTTAGATTGCTATTGGAAGAAGAGGATTGGATTGGAATTTTCTTTTCTTTAGAAGTTAGTTTATTTGGGGTCTGTCGTGAGTTTCTTGGTGCTGAATTTATTGGTACTGTGGATGAAAATTGATGTCTTTCCCAATGAAATAACGATATATAAACGGCACTTCTTCATGCAGAGATAGCCTTCGTGTGGATTCAGTGAGACGATAATTCAACTAAAGCCAAATTAAATCAACATGTAGTGTTCTATGTTGATCACATAAAAAAACAATCCGAAATTTGTAAGTATGAATTATTTGTAACATCATGTACGTTGAAGTATGCTAATTGCTAACAGTGGTCGAGATCCCAGAATCCGAAATTAGATTGCTTTGGAAGTTGAGGATTGGATTGGAATTTTCTTCATTGATGGTTCTCACAATGAAAAAAAACTGGATCGAAAAGTCATTTCTCCATGTAGAGTTCTATGTCTGTCACAAAAAACTGTTTATCTGAGAATTGTTATAATGGGGAGTAACTTTAAAACCCTGAAAATGTAAATAGCTTTTTACTTTTTTTCCTGATGTGAAGGAACGGAGTTGTACGTCTTTTTTTAAAAAAATTTATAATAAAAATTATGTCTATCTAAATTAAAGTTATACATAATTAAAATTATTATAAACAATTAAAAAAAATGGAATTATAGAGTTCTTTAAGCGAGTTGCATTCATTGCATAAAAAAACCCGTTTGGAAACAATATCTAATACAGCCGGAGTAATTAAGCTTAGAAAATAAAGTTTTTAGCTTTGAAATCTTAATTGTTTCCTATTGTGTTGGTACAGATATAATCCCTTGCTTAACAAGTCTAATTTCGACCTCATTCGGCCTTGGCAGTAGACTAAGTGTTGAAAAAATGTCCAATATTTTGTGATTTTAATTGGCAATGATATAAAATTCTGTTTCTGAAAAAGTGATGTTTCTTCTATTGAATTAAATGGATAGAAGCTTCAATTCTATGCGTTCGGTTCGATATTGGGCCTTAAAAATTTCGTTTATCTGTAGTTCGAAATTTTTAGCCTACTTTTCTTTTTTTAATTCGAAAGAATTAAAAAAATGAAAAAGTAGGTATTGACATGCGGTCGATGTCCGTCTGTACCCCCCTTCCAAAATCGGTTCTAATCATCGGATCTTAAAAATTCTTTTTTTGTTAGAAAGCTATAACCTCAGATACCCAACTTTCATACTTTTTGTCCGTCTGTCTGTACGTCCGGACGGACATAAATCTACTATCTGTCGGCGAATTTCCCATTGAATTAGCATTGAAATTCAATTTTGAGTCATTTAAATCACTGTAGGTATTGAAATGCGGTTGATGTCCATCTGTCTGTCTGTCCATCTGTCTGTCTGTTCGTATGTCTGTCTGTTCGTATGTCTGTCTGTTCGTATGTCTGTCCGTCTGTCTGTCCGCCTGTCTGTCCGTTTGTCTGTCTGTACCCCCCTTCCAAAATCGGTTCTAATCATCGGATCTTAAAAATTCTTTTTTTGTTAGAAAGCTATGACCTCAGATACCCAATTTTCATACTTTTTGTCCGTCTGTCTGTACGTCCGGACGGACATAAATCTACTATCTGTCGGCGAATTTCCCATTGAATTAGCATTGAAATTCAATTTTGAGTCATTTAAATCACTGTAGGTATTGAAATGCGGTTGATGTCCATCTGTCTGTCTGTCCATCTGTCTGTCTGTTCGTATGTCTGTCTGTTCGTATGTCTGTCCGTCTGTCTGTCCGCCTGTCTGTCCGTTTGTCTGTCTGTCTGTACCCTCCTTCCAAAATCGGTTCTAATCATCGGATCTTAAAAATTCTTTTTTTGTTAGAAAGCTATGACCTCAGATACCCAACTTTCATACTTTTTGTCCGTCTGTCTGTACGTCCGGACGGACATAAATCTACTATCTGTCGGCGAATTTCCCATTGAATTAGCATTGAAATTCAATTTTGAGTCATTTAAATCACTGTAGGTATTGAAATGCGGTTGATGTCCATCTGTCTGTCTGTCCATCTGTCTGTCTGTTCGTATGTCTGTCTGTTCGTATGTCTGTCTGTTCGTATGTCTGTCCGTCTGTCTGTCCGCCTGTCTGTCCGTTTGTCTGTCTGTCTGTACCCTCCTTCCAAAATCGGTTCTAATCATCGGATCTTAAAAATTCTTTTTTTGTTAGAAAGCTATGACCTCAGATACCCAACTTTCATACTTTTTGTCCGTCTGTCTGTACGTCCGGACAGACATAAATCTACTATCTGTCGGCGAATTTCCCATTGAATTAGCATTGAAATTCAATTTTTAGTCATTTAAATCACTGTTGCCAAATCAACAATGGCATGAATCAGTTTGGAATGACGTCATAAAATGTAGAACAATGTGATTCTTTGATTATTCATTAATTATCTACCAAGAAAGCGGCAAGGCATACTTTTGCATGCAATTATGCTTAGTTTTAATTTACATTTCTTGTTTTTTAATGCAGTTCGGAGTAGTTTCATTACTTTTGTTATTAATAAATATTTATTCTTCGAACTACAAATAAATCACGAGCAGATGATAAATAATATTTAATTAATTTGCGAACGAATATTAAAATAGTTGATTTTGGCTTTTAGAAGTTTAAATTATAGCTGGGTGCTGTGTTTCGATTTTTTTTCTAATGTGTATAAATCTAGTGTAGAAACGGCTGTTGATGATATTTACTTTAGGAACCTAGTTTTTCCCCCGATTAGAACTTCAGTAAGTATTTAAGTAACAGGAAAGTAGGCTATTTTAGTTCTTTATGAACTTCTTGTTTGAATTGTATTCGTTAAATTTTTTTTATTGGAGTCGACTAACTTTAATACATTTGTAACGGGGCTTTTTGCACATAAGATAATGATTTTGATAAAAACGATGGCATCGTAGTTAAACGGTGGTAATATACATTTTTAATTTACTCTCAGACATGTGTATTTGTTGTAAGTAACTGCGAATGTTTCTTTTGAGATGCAGATAATATGGGGCTGGGGAGCCCAGTCAGTTATGCATTCGCCTAGCATGCGAAAGGTCCCAGGTTCGGGTCCGGGCATCACCAAAATAACTGCCGACCTATAAACGGCCCGTGCAGCCAAAAATGTCTGACGAATAATAAATACCCCATATAGAGGGAGTGCACGTTAAATATCCTTCAAAGTCCTAAAGCTGAGTACGATGTCGCCCCTAACGGTTGCGTTGGGTGCCTACTCAGGTGTCGGCTCGTCACTTGACTTCGGTTCTAAAATACGACACCCGTCGCTAACAGCACTCGTGTAGCTTTAGTGCGACGATAATTTAAACTAACAGATAATATGGATAACATACACAACCGAAATGAGTGCAGTGGTAACGGTCTTTGCTACATTTTTAAAAAGACAGTTTTTTCTCCCGTTATTCACAATTTTATTTCTTTGCTTTTGCCCTTTATCATAGGATTCTTTTTATGTAGCAAAATTTGAAGCAATTAAAAAAATTTTTGATTAAAAATTTTCTTTTTAAAGTGAATGTGTAATTTGGTACAATTTTTGCAATCGCAAGTAATAAGAATGTGAGATAGACAAATCATCCCTGCCAAAGTTGTTTTTCATTTATAATGTATTAATAGCTGTAAAGCGAATCAAAAGGGTTTATTTCTTTTTAGTTGTGTACACTTACTTACATTTTTTTAGCTGTGTATGAATTTTATAAATGTTCAACCTTGTCGAATATGAGTAGCTATTAAACAAAAATGCACTTAAACGTTTACCTTTAAATTCAAAATTATTAAGCTGCATTTTATCGGTACAGTTTCAAGATATTTACATTTTGATAATTATTTTTATAACTACAATGCAATTTCCCGTTACGCATTTAGATTATCTAGTTAGGCATTTTTTTTTAAGTATTAATGTAAATATTTTCCCAGACTCTTTATACAAAATTAGATATAAAATATCTATTTTAAGTAAGTTTTTGGTAATTATTTTTCAGTTAAGAAAATATAAATGTAAAATGCATTTTATTTTTGCGAAGCGGTGTATTTTTGTGAGTAATGTAATTGTAGTTTTTATTGGTAAAAATGTATTATTTCTTTTAGCTAATTACTACAATATTTTGATATTTCAATTAATCATGTTAAAAAGAAAGAAAACAAGCGTAAGTTTATTTTTAAAGGAAGAAAAAAATACCAGAATTGAATGAAACTAATTTATAATAAAGACTGCTTAATTTTTTATATTTTTATCCTCTTCGTCATTTTTCATTTGAATCAAAAGAAAATGTTGAAACTTAATTGCCAGTGCTATCGTTTTAATGAGGTTTTTATTTTAAGTGAAGAAATGATAAGAGCATTAACTATATTAATTATTGTAACGATCTGTTTTTATATGCGTGGGTAGCGATTTCTGTTTTATTCCTTTTTTATAACAAATCAAAAACACTATATTTTTGCTTATATTTTATACTAGCAAATTTATACCCTTTCTTTGCACGGACTAAAAGAATATCAAATCGATCCAAATATATGTCATTTAATTTGCTATAGGATAATAAGCCTTGCCTTTGTTCCCGTTCATTTTAAAGAATAAAATCCCGTTACTTATATTGCTTTAAAATTCCAAAATAAAAATACATCACTATAAAATGCACATCCTCATATCACAAAAATCTTCCTCAATATGAACTTACTGTCATCGCAATTTTCCTGATAAATTCAAAATTAACCATAATTGTAAAACAATGTTATTTCACGACAAAACCTCCATTCTGGTTTAAAAAAACATTTAGCTCATTGGCACGTTCAATTATTTTTCAAATCATTAATTTAGTTTTTGAAGGTAATGGCAAGAAAATAAAAGCAATTTCAATTAATTTATGTGTTCATTTTAATTTCTTCTGTCGAATGGCAACACGAATGGGAAAAAAAAGGATCGGATTTGAGCAAAAGTGGTGTATTTCTTTCAGAAAATTAGAATTTGCTCTAAAAATGGAACAAATATGAAAAAACTAAGCCTCAGGTGTACACGTTGATATTAAAGGGAATTGTTTAGGCAGGAATATATTTTTATGCAGCTCTAGTGTGTATGCTGTGGTTCTGCCTGCGTGCAGCAGACACAACTCAACTCTTACATTTTAATATTGTTAAAATCTATAAATTCTGTGATCTGTCTACAATTGTGGCTTTTTTTCCCTTTAATGAAACCTGCAATATTTTAACCTGTTTTTAAATTAGAATTTTAACTTGTGTATTTTAAACCTGAAAATTAAAGTTTTAAACTATTTCTACCTCCTTGCGTTCTCATTGAAGCTAAAACACTACTTTACATGATTTCAACATCAACATTTTGGTCCGTCGTCAAAGCATTTAGTCCGTCAAGAAAACAGCGACTATGGTGACAACTTTAATTGACTGGTAAGAAAATGGCGTCTCTACATGAAGTCCTAACCCAAAAGCGAGTTTTGAAGACTCAACTAACAAAATTAAAATCAAAGCTATTGAGTGAAGATTTACTGCCAAGTGATTTAAGTGTTATCAAAGAAAAATCCCTGGAAACTAAAAATGAATCAAAATTGTTATTTTCTGCCCTCTATAACTTGTGTAAAGAAGAGGATTTGGATAAATTTGCTTTGGAACAGGAGGCCGTCAACGACTCGTTAGACGAGATAAGTTATTCCTTAAGTGAAAAGCAATCGTTGAAGTTAAATAACAGGACTCCGGTTTTAAGTAACGATTTTGTAAAGCTTCCGCAAATTAATTTGCCAAGTTTCTCGGGAAATTTACATGAGTGGTTGGCTTTTCGGGATTTGTTTAAAGCGACTGTACATAACAACCAGAGTCTAACAGGTTCTATGAAGCTTTCATACCTAAAATCGTCCTTGAGAGATGAAGCTTATAGAATTGTCCAGTCGATTTCTTTGGTAGATTCAAACTATGATTTGGCCTGGTCATTGTTAGAAGACCGATATTCCAATACTAGGGAACAGGTTTATGCACACTTAAAAAGATTTCTTAACTTGGTAACTATTCAAAATGAATCATCTGAAGCAATATTAAATCTAGTTGACGTAACTAATGAATGTGTACGCTCACTAGAAATCCTAAACCAGAAAGTAGACGGGTTTTCTGACGTTATATTTACGTATATGCTGGCTCAAAAATTGGATGAAAACACCAAAACGTGGTGGAAAAGATTACTAAAAAAGGATAGTTTGCCAACTTTAAAGGAATTATTGGAATTCTTAAAAGATCATGCTAGAACTCTTCCCGGCGAGGGGTGTAGCTTAACTGAAAAACGTGTGAATAAAATAAAGATAAATTCCATGGTTTCGGGTGTAAATAAAAATAATAGAAATTGTCAAATATGTAATCTAAGTCATGGGATTTTTAGATGTCCACAGTTTCTTAAACTTAATGTAAAAGAACGGAAAAATATTGTTAAAAACATAAATTGTGCTTTTTGTGTCTTAACCCCTACTCAAAAAACCATGAGTGTAAAAACACGAGTTGTGTTTGCTCATTAAAGGATTGTCAAAGCGCGGGAAAACACTCTTATCTATTGTGTTATGAACGGGAACGGAGACACAATGACAAAAACTTTTCAATTACTAACAAAGACCATAGACCGGGAGGGGTTGTAGTGGCAAATGATCTTGGGGGGCCATCAAGTTCTGATTCCGTGGAAAATTCGGGTTTCGTTGGAGCAGCTCATTCGGGAGAACGTAATGTTTTTTTGGGAACTGCAGTTGTGTATTTTAGAGATTTTTATGGAAATCTTCACCCAGCGCGAACTTTGCTAGACAGTGGGTCACAAATTTCATGCGTTGATTATAACTTTGCAGAAATTCTTAAAACAAAAAAGGAAAAAGTTAATGTGTCGGTCTCTGGGCTATCAGAGGGGACAATTAACATTAAGTATTCAACAACTGCAGTGATTTCAAATAAATTGGGAAATTACAGTCGTAGTTTAGATTTTTTTATTGTAAAGAAAATTATGCATGCTACTCCAACGCGTAAATTGGATTTGGCTCTAGATCTGCCAGAAAATGTGAGCTTGGCAGATAAAGATTTCAATGTCCCAAAAAGGATAGATTGTCTCTTGGGTGCGGAGGTATTTTTTGACCTGCTTTGCACTGAAAAGGTGACCATTCCGGGAACTAACCTGATTCTTCAAAACACAAAATTTGGATTTGTTGTAAGCGGTAGTATTAGGTATCCCAATAATCAAAATAACGCCCTTTGTGGTTTAGTGTGCGAGCATGATGATATTTCGAAACAAATGGAAAAATTTTGGGAAATAGAACATGTGCAGGAAATTGAACGCTTTAAAAGTATAGAAGAAAGTCAATGTAATGAGCATTTTATAAATACCCATAAAAGGGATGCTAACGGAAGGTTTATAGTGCAAATGCCGCTCAAAAGGGACCCATGTCTTTTGGGGGAGTCCAAATCAATTGCGTTAGGCCGGTTAAATTCTACCTGGAATCGATTGGACAAAAATCCGCAACTTTTGGCATTATATCAAAATTTCATGAAAGATTATGAATTGTTGGGGCATATGGAAGAGGTAGTTGAAACTAGTGAACCTGAAGTTGCTTGTTATCTTCCCCATCATGCTGTATATCGGCCAGATAAGCAGTCGACGAAACTAAGAGTCGTGTTTAATGCAAGTCAGGCAACATCGTCGGGGGAATCATTGAATTCATTGCAAATAAATGGAGGTGTAATTCAAGATGATTTGTTTTCAATAATTTTGAAATTCAGAACTCATCGGTTTGCCTTTACTGCAGACATAAAAATGATGTATAGAATGATAAACCTTGCCGAGTCACAACGCGATCTTCAAAGAATTTTGTGGAAAAATAGCAGAAATGAAGAAGTAAAAACCTACAGGCTTTGTACCGTGACTTATGGTACTACAAGTGCGCCCTATTTAGCAATGAGGTGTCTTCAACAGCTGGGTATAGATGGCAAGAAAGCTTATCCAGTTGCTTCCCAAGTGATCCAAAATTCGTTTTATATGGACGATGTGTTAACAGGAAGTGACAATTTAGTGTCTGTTAAAAACCTACAGAAGGAGTTGATTGGGTTGTTGGAATCTTGCGGAATGCAACTTCATAAATGGTGTGCTAACCATCCTGATCCTATGTCAACGGTGGATCAGGGAGAGTCCTACAACTTCGACACTTCGGGTCAGACAAAGGCGTTGGGGTTGATTTGGAACGCCCAAGAAGATTGTTTTGGTTTTCATTACCACACCAAGTGCCAAACAAGATAACAAAAAGAACAGTTCTAGCAAGAATATCCTCCATATTTGATCCATTAGGAATAATTGCTCCGAGTGTGACGACCGCAAAAGTGTTTCTTCAGAATCTTTGGCGTTTACAAGTTGGTTGGGATGATGACCTGCCACCCAGAGAGGCCATGGAATGGCGGCATTTCCAGGAATCGTTAACCGCAGTGAATAACATAAATGTGAGTAGACACATCTACATAGTCAATTTTAAAATGGTTAGACTCGTGGGATTCGCTGATGCATCCGAAAAGGCGTACGGGGCGGTCATATATGCCGTCAGTACAGATTCATCAGGAAGAACAGCATCGAAATTGGTATGCAGCAAAAGTCGGTTGGCTCCGATGAAAACTGTAACGATACCAAGATTAGAATTGTGTGCGGCGGTATTACTTGCTAAGCTTATGCAGAAAATACGAAGACCTTTGGAAATTTCCCCAGGTGAGACTAGCTACTACACCGACAGTACCATAGTGTTAGCTTGGATGCAGAAGTCCCCATCTGAGCTGAAAACTTTTGTGGCGACAAGGGTGGCCGCAATCCAAAGAATGACTGAGACAAGCCAATGGCAGCACGTGTCATCCGAAGACAACCCCGCAGATCTGGTTTCTCGTGGACTGGAGCCTATCAGACTGGTGAACAACGAGCTGTGGTGGCATGGGCCATCCTTCATTCAGTCAGAGATCGGCGGCACTCCAGTAAGACTCAATGTTGAGTACCTTGAACAAGAAACTAAGACTGTCATGTTGGTGAAAGAAGATTCAGACTTTTTAGGGGACATTTTGGGTATTTCAAATTGTTTTGATAAAATTGTGCGGGTTCTCGGGTTTATTTTTAGGTTCGTCAGTAATTGCAGAGGGAAGAAGCAACAAAGAGTACTACATCTCGGGCCTCTTTCTACGCAAGAATTGTCCAACGCCAAGAGGCATGTTGTCAGGTTAGTCCAAGAGGTGGAATTTAAAGAAGATTTGGTAAATATTAAAAAAGGGAAACCACCTTCGGGAAAAATAAGAACTTAAATCCGTTTTTTTTGGATGATCACAACATGTACGAGTGGGTGGTCGGTTATCTAAATGTAATTTGAGTTATGATAAGAAATATCCCTGATCTTACCAGCTAAACAAAAATTTAAACCCAAAAAAAATTATAATTGAAAGTTTTCATAAAAAGTTATTTGCATGTTGGTCCTCAGAATTTGGTTGTATTGTGTTAGACAGGAATTTTTGGCCTTTAAACGGAAGGAGTATTTGTAGAATGGTTGTGTATAAATGTGTAATTGCTTTAAAGCTAAGCCATTAACTTCTCAGCAAATAATGGGAGACTTGCCTAAAGATAGGATACTGTACAACCTGTTTTCTACTGTACCGGGGTAGATTTTTGGTGGTCCGTTCTGGATTAAATACAGAGTCAAAGAAAGGAGTTTACCATAAGGTTTATGTTTGCATTTTTATTTTGTTTAAGTACCAAAGCTATACATCTAGAGTTAGTTTGCGATTTAACCTCGAATGCATTCATTGCATCTTTAAAGAGGTTTTTGCACGGCGAGGTAAAGCTAAACTCTGTATAGTGAATAATGGTACAAATTTCGTGGGAGCAGGTAATGAACTTGGGAGGTTGTACAAGATAGTTCAAACCGGGATGAAAATCTCAATAGGTATATATCGTCAGAAAATATCACCTGGAAATTTCTTCCTCCAAGAGTCCCAACTTTGGAGGTTTGTGGGAAGCGGGGTCAAGTCCTTTAAATTTCACTTAAAAAACGCGTGGTTGGGATGCAAAACTAAGTTACGAGGAGTTTCTAACTATAGTAACTCAAATTGAGGGAATGTTGAATTCTCGCCCCTTACTCCCCTTTCGGCAGATATAGATGATTTGGAGGTTCTGACGCCTGGTCATTCCTCATAGGTCGACCAATAACTTCAATATCTGAGCCCAATTTGCTAGAGGTTTAATGGTAATAGATTAAAAATTTGGCAACAATTAACTAAAATGGTTCAAACTATTTGAAAAAGTGGAGAAACAGTTACCTAAATAACTTGCAGCAAAGGAATAAAGGTTAATTACAAAGAAAAATGTTAAATTGGGGACATGGTTCTTATAAAGGAAGACAACCTTCCTGTAAACACCTGGTTAATGGGTAGAATTGCTGAGGTATTTCCAGGTTCTGATGGATTGGTCAGAGTCGTCCTGGTCAAACTAAAAAGGAAATTTTAAAAGACCAATTTCGAAGATATGTTTATTGCCTTTTGAGTGTTAACAAATATTGTATTTTGTTGCTTGTGTAATTTGCTAACTATTTTGTTGTATTATGAATATTTTAAAAAAAGTGCTTTTGTAATGAATTTTAATGAACAATTGAAAAAATTTGTATAATTTCTTCAAGGCCGGCGGAATGTTTAGGCAGGAATATATTTTTATGCAGCTCTAGTGTGTATGCTGTGGTTCTGCCTGCGTGCAGCAGACACAACTCAACTCTTACATTTTAATATTGTTAAAATCTATAAATTCTGTGATCTGTCTACAATTGTGGCTTTTTTTCCCTTTAATGAAACCTGCAATATTTTAACCTGTTTTTAAATTAGAATTTTAACTTGTGTATTTTAAACCTGAAAATTAAAGTTTTAAACTATTTCTACCTCCTTGCGTTCTCATTGAACTAAAACAACTACTTTACATGATTTCAACATCACAGGAATCTATCTAAAAAAAATTCGAATTTCTGAGGGCAATATAAGTAGGTCTTTAACGATCCACATACATACACACACAGACAATTTCTTTATTATTATAGATGAGTGAAGACGTAAATAGAAAATTTACGTTATTGTAAAATGTTTTGAAATTTTAATTAGATAGGAAACACAATTCCTGTTGCGTTTAAAATTCCGAAACAGACTGACTTTTACCAATAAAACTTAAGGATATCTAGACCTCGTATAATTTAACGATCACCAGAACCATCTACAGGATAATTTTAAATCTTTCTCCTGACAATCCGTTAAGTAAGTGTCTATATAAAGTAAGGGTTTTTAGCGGGATATTTCATTATTTCCAATACCAAAAGGTATGACAATTACTTTTGGACTGTCAGTCTGACTAAATGCTGTCCTTGTCATCCTTTAAATGGATTTGAAAAGTCCAAGTGAAACTCATTGTTTATTTGGGTTTATTTGGTTTATTTGGTGAGATACCTTATAAATATTTCTTGTGACAATGTTT
>JAFNEN010002634.1:0-13376 GCA_019343175.1 Oedothorax gibbosus
TGAGATTTTTAGTAAAAAATCCCAAAAGAACGATTTTTGAAATTAATAAAAGACTTGCTTTAAAAAAAAAATAAAATGATGATTTTTTAAAAGAAAATTTTTAATAATTAATATAATTTTGTATTGTGTGTTTTTTTTTGTAGTGAAAGCTACTAAAAAGTTTTTTTAAAAATTTTTACCCCTGTATTTTTTCCCCGTGAGAAAGGCTTTTAAAAAAAGTGGAAAGGGGGTTTTTTTTTTAAAAACTTTTTCTGCCTTATTTTTGTCCCCTTTAATAAAGAGCCCTTTTAAACAGCCCAATAGTTTTAAACTTGTAAAGTGGGGTGGAAGGAACCTTGGACACTGGTGTGACAAAAAAAAAAATTTTTTGCATGACATACTGCCCAAACCCCAAATTTTTAAAAAAAAAAAATTTTAATAAATTTTTTAAATTTCTATTTAGCCCCCTTTTTTTGAAAATTTTTTAACATTTTTATAATTTTTATTTTTTTACTGCCTTTTTCCCCAAAAAATTTTTTATTTATTTCCTCTCTTTTTATTTTTTCCCTCAAAACCCCTTTAAAAGTGTAATCACACCCAATACAGTCATTTAAAAGTTAAATTTAAGAACTTAGTAGTGGAAGAACGGGCCCCATTTTTACAAAAATTTAAAAACCCGAAAAAGAGATTTTAAAAAGTTTTTTTTGCACTTAAAACTTTGAAAATGGTACTTGCGAACGGTAAAAAATGTACTTAAATTTAATTTTATGAAAAAAACTTGTTATCTGTAAAGGATGGAATAATATGGCGTTGACCAAAAAAAACTAAATTTTTTTTCCAAATGTCACTTAGCAAGTTCTTCAATTCTCATAGGGTTTTTTTCAGTTGAAAGACATAAAAAAAAACTTATTTAAAAATCCGTGATTTTTTTTCTTTTGTTCTTCTAATAAACCCAAATTTTTAGCCCCAAACCCACGTAAACCCCACTGTGATATTACTAACAATGTTACTAAAAACTATCTCCTTCTCAGTTGTGGTCGAGCGCCACCTTTTTTTTAAGGGGCCTTTCCGGCAAAAAAAACCCCCCCAAGTGTGCCCCCTGTGGCCCAAAAGGTTTTAACCGACGTGGCGCCCAAACAACCCACTGCCCAAAAGCCACCACTCCACCCGCGAACCAAATTTTTTTGAAACCCGGGTGGAGCCCCCGACTCCTGAACATTAAACCAGAACTTGGAAGGGGGAGTCGGTTCGCAAGGGGATAGTGGGGGAAATTACTGCCCCCAAACAGGATGACAAGGAAAATTTTTAAAAAGGTTTTTTATGTTTTTAAAAATAGTATAAATGATTGTATTAATTGTTGTGTTCTATGTTTTTATTGTGTATTATAGTTGTTTCAAATTTTATTTTAGTTCATTTTTTATTTTTTTTATTTTCCGTTTAGTTTAAAAATGGTGGTGGGGACCAAAATTTCCCGGGGTTGCCCCTGGCCCACTAAAACGACTATTTTAAAAGGGGGAAAGGGACTATGGCAAATATTTTAAAAAAAAATTACCAAAAAGCTATTTTAAAGCATATTGGCGACTTTTTTACCCAACTTTTTAAATTTTCCCCCGTAAAAATTTTTATTTTTTATTTCAGATGGATGTTAAATTTCAGTTTTAAAAAAAAAAACTTTTTTTATTTTTTTTATTAAATTTAAAAAAAGTAACTAATTTCTGCTTGTCACTCAGTTTTTTAAATTTTTTTTCCCCAAAAGTAAGACTTTTTTTATTTATTTTGCCCTAAAAATATGTATTTTAAAAGTTTTTTTTAAAAAAGCCCCCACTTTTAGTCAATTTTTATTTGTAAACTTTGCTATCTCATTATCACTATTAGGTTTACTTATTTTCGGCTAAATTTTATCTTTTTACCCGCTGAATAGGGGCCTTTTTAAGAACTAATAATGTTTTCCAAAAATTTCTTTTTTGAAAAGTCACGTGAAATGGGGGTAAACAGCCCAGCCCCCTGTGGCCCGACTATTTCGATTTCGAAACTTTTTTTAAACCCCTTTATAAAAGGGAAATTTTTAAAGTTTTTTAAGGGGAAAAAAGGGGCCCTTAAAAAATTTAAACTATTTTATTTATATTTTTAAGAAATTTCTGAAATTTTTTGCACCCCCAAAGAAATTAAAGAAAACCCAAGTGTCTATTTTTTTTTAAAACAACTTTTTATAGTGATTCTGCAATTTTAAAATGTTCAGGATATGTTTTGTCTTATACCCAAAAAAATATTTTTTTATGAACGATTTTTTTTATGAATATTTTTTTTCATAAAAATAATCGTTCAAATTTCGGCGATTTTAAAACAAACGGAACAAAAAACGAAAGTGCAGAAATTTTAAAATTTTAACCCTAGAATTTTTATTTTTTTTAAAAAAAAAAAAATTTTTTTTTTACTTGCGGTCTTTTTTTTAGGGAAATGCCCCCCGAAAGCCCAAAAATTTAAAAAAAGGTATCAAAAATTCCTACTGAAAAAACTGACAAAATTTAATCAAATTTTTGGGTGCCCTTTATTCATTCCAAAAATTAGAAAAAAATTATGACCCGAGAGTTAGCGTTTTTTAGTGTTTTACAAAAATACAATTTGATCTAATTTTTCCAAAATATAAAAATATTTTTATTTCCCCAAAATAATTTTGGACAGTTTTTTTTTTTTCCATTGTTCGTTTCATCGTCTTTTTTCCTAAATTTTTTCTTTTTACGAAATGTAAATTTATTGTAGTGTAATCTAAAGAATTTTTTTTTGTAAATATTTAAAAATTACTAATTATAAAATATTTTAAAAAATTCAAGATTTTATGCGCTTTTAAAGAATGAAACCGAAACAACCGATGAAATCACGAAAGGCAAGACGATCTAAAAATTACGTAATCTGAAAATTTTAATCAATAAATTTGGTTTAAAAAGATCGGCAAAACTGAAACTTCAAATTCGACTTTCATAGTCTAAAATTTAATAATTTTTTAATATCCAAACTTTTTCATATTTTTTTAATAAAATTTTTAAAAATTTAAAAAAAAATCTCCCATATTTTAAACCCCAAAAATTTTGGAAACAAAAAAAATATAAAAAGGGAATTTCCCCCTTATCCTAATTTTAAAATTTTCCAATAAAATTTAAAGATTCAGATGTTTAATTTTAAAAAAAAAAAGATCAAAAGCATTTAAAAAATTCTGAAGATAAAATTTAAAGATTAGTATCAAAATTTCCCCGATACCCTCCCCAAAAAATGCCTAATTTTTAGTTCTTGGTGTGATGCTGCCTTTCCCCTAGTGTACCCTTTGGGTACGGGGCCAGTTCTGTCAACCAGCTTCAAATTTAAAAAAAAAAAATTTGGCCGGTGACCTTGGCAAAAGCACGCGCTGTTCGTGGTCTTCGGGTTTCCCACGAACTTAGCTCTCTATTCAAGGCTAAATTTTGGGGCCCCTCTAGTATTTTTAAAAGTTGAGAAGTAACAAATTTTTATGTTTGTCCCAATATCATAAATCAAAAAATTTTTTTTTTTTTCTTTGTAGTATTTTTTGTTTAAATTTAAATATTTTCAGTTTTACTAGAGTAGATTTTTTTGGGATTTTTCCCTTTAAAACCCAAAAAAAGGGCCCAATATATTTTGTTAAAATATTTTTTTAAACCCCCCAATACAAAAAAAAAGGGCCAACAAATTTGGGTATTAAGGCAACTATTTTTAGAAACCTATTTTGGGTATTTTAGGAAACCCTAAACCCAACTTTTTAAAACTAAAAGGGTCAGTGGAAACCCTGCAATTGTAATCCCCTTTTTGATTGTTTTTTTAAATTGTAGTGTTTTTTTAAGGTATTAAAATTGTTTTTTTAAAAGGGGTTTAAATTGTAGTGTATTGAAATTATTTATGTAGCAAGTTTTTAGTGTTATTTTTAAACCATTTAAATTGTAGTATATTTTGTGGGGAATATTATACTTGCATTACATACCACTCCCCAATTTTCCCCCCCAAAACCGTGTGGACCCCCAACTCATGAACATTATCCAGAACAGGAGAGTGGGTTCACAGAAAGGATAGGGAAAAGCACTTAATAAAGGTTTTAAAAAGTTGTTCCCAGTGGGTTTTTAGTATTTTTGTAGTATTTTAAAGGTTTTTTTTTGTGTATTATGATGGGTTTTTTAAAAAAAGGGGAAAAAATTGTGCAGTTTTAAAAATTTTTTTTGTAGAATTTTGTTTAGTGTATTTAAGTTTTATGTATTGTGGGGTAGTTGGTAGTGGGGTTTATAATATATTTTAGCAGTATTTTTTGTTTTAATATTAATTTTGGGATATTACAATTGTTTTACTTTTTGGGGAGTTAAACTTGTAGTGCCAAAAACAATTTTATTATGTTTATTTTATTTATTGTAGTTTTAGTTTGTAGTAATTATTTGTTTAAAGGGGGGTAACAAAACGAGTGCACAAAATTTTAAAACCCAAATTTTGTGAAGTTTTCCAAGGGTTAGTAGGTATTTTTTAAAATTGATTTTGTGAAAATTTGTATTTTTGTGGTGTATTATTGTTTCCCTTTGTTCTAAATTTTTTTTTTTAGTGTAGTTTAAAGAGTTAATTCTTTAAAATATTTAATTGTAGTTTTTATTATTTTTTTTAGGGTATTTATAGTTGTTTTTTTTTTTTTGTACCTTTTTTGTAGTTTAATTTTTAAAAAAGTTAATTCTAATGCCCTTTATAATTATTTGTTTGTATTTTGTTGTTTATTTCTGTTATTTTTTTAGTTTAAAATTTAATTTTTAAATCTTTTAAATTGTAGTGTAGCTTGTAGTTATAGAATTGAAATTTTATTATTGTACTGTATTAAATTTTTTTTTATTGTAGTATTAATCACTGGTATTATAATTTTCTTATTTTTTTGTACTGAAAGTTTGTAGTGATTTAAAAATTTGTATTATAGTTATATATTTATTGCTGTTTACATTGTTGAGTTGATTGTAATGTATTTTAGTATTATTTATTTAAATTGTTAAGTGCAACAAACTAAACAAACAAAAAGTGGGATGCGAAAAGTTGTTTCAAGGATTTGTAGAGTATTATTTTATGTATTGTTTAATCAATGTTTAGTTTATTATATAGTTTAGTTTAAAGAAAGGGGGGGGGAATTTTAAAGCTTTGCGATTGTATTTTTAAATATAGTATATTATAATTGTATTTTTTGCTTTAATGTTAATTGTAGTGCATTGTAAAATATATTATTGTTGGGTAAATTGTAGTGTATAATGATCGTCTATTCACTGTATTGTAGTTTGTAGTGTGTTTTTTATAGTATAGTTCTTAGGGTACTATATTTGCATTATTTTTTGTTGTTTAGTTTTGTTACTGTAATCGCAAATAATTTTTTGTTTTTATTGTAGTATAGTTTGGTTAAGTTAGTAAGGTTAAAAGTATTGTGTTATAATTGTATTGTTTTCAGTACTGTTTTTTTTTAGTGTTGAATTTTTTTGCAGTTGATTTCGGTTGTTTAGAATTCTAAAGTGCTAAAAATTAAGTATTTCCATATTTCTTGGTTTTCTGATTTCTTACCTTGTAGTTGAAATCATTTTGTGGTTTTTAAAATTTACTTATTTTATTTTTGCTATATTTCGGCTTATTGACATGACAATTTTTTTAACAAAAGAAATTTTAAAATCATCCTGAATTACATGAACTTAATATGCCTTTTTATAATTTTGTTTAGAAGAAATTTTTAATTAATGGTAAATGTTTGAAAAGTATTACTTTTTTTTCAGAAATTTGAGGGTTTAAAAATATGAATAAAATATATTGCATGGGTTTTTCTTTTTTTTTTAATTCCTAAACAAATACTAAATGATTTTTATAGTAAAATTAAATTGGTTAAAGTTTAAATGTTTCATCTCTCCCTTTGAATTAACATTGAATATCAAAGTCCAACTTATTTTATTTTCTTATGCATTTAGTATATGTTTGTAAGATATGTGCAGATCAGTTAATTTTAAAAGTATTTCATTTTGAATATTCAGTTTGATGTATAGGGACCCAAATTTTGTAATATTTACATAACAAAAGCAATAAAGAAACACGTGATCTCCCTCACACGTAACATGGTTCAAAATGAATGGTCGCAAATGCGGAAAAATCCTGCAATTTCAAAGTGGGAAATTTGTCACTGTCATCGCGACTAGTTTTTTAAATGTTACTATCATTTTTTAAAGTGGTTTTCAAAGAACCCTTCCAAAGGTCCGGCGATCATAAAATCTAGAAACCTCGGTGATTGTATATTGTGATTCCTAAACTTTGGCGCTCCAGCTCTTAGAAAACCTGTTGTTTCCATTCTTTTGCAACTTACGGAATCGAAATAAATACAGAGTCAAAGCAGACTTCCCGGGGGTTTATGGATAAAATTATTAAAAATAGCTTTTTTTAAAAAAAAAAAAATTTTAAAATGCTTCCAGATAAATCCCTTTGCCCCTAGTTTTTTAAAGGGGAGCGGGGGAAGCCCACCGGGTTTTGGGCATTCGCCTAGCATGCGAAAGGTCCCGGGTTTGGGGGTCCGGGCATCACCAAAAAACTGTGACGGCCCATGCAGAAAAAAATGCCGATAATAATACCCTTGAAAGGGGAGTGCACTTTAAAATTTCCTTAAAGTCCTAACCTGCGTACGATGTCCCCCTTAAATGGTTCGGGGGGGTGCCTACTCAGGTGTGGCTCGTCATTGACTGGGTCAAAAAATCAACCCCCGTCGCCAATACCCTTCTGTAGCTCTAGTAAAAAGATAATTCAAAAAAAAACCAAAAACCCTAGTTTTTTAATTTACTAGCCAATTGCTCTTAATTTTTTACCCAATTTCCACGGGGCAATGCTATGTGTTCTTAAAAAAAGGATGCAATTATCAATTTTTTTTGTTTGTCCTCTTTTAAAAATTTTTTTTAATAATGTTAATATTTTTTTAAATTAGATTATACTTTAAAAAAAAACCTTTACCAATTTAGAAAATACTTTTTGTAAAACTATAAACCTTAGACAAAACGGGTGTTCAAAGGGAAATTTAATTTTGAAAAAATAAAGTAAAAAACCCTAAAATTAGGGTTCTATATAGCACTGAAATTTTTTTTTTTTCAACCTATAAACGCCCGAAAATTTTGTTAAAACTTTGATGCAAATTTTTACATTTGGAAATTTAAAAAACATTTCCCTTTTTTTTTCCAGGTAAAAGTATAAGATCCTGATTGTGAGACAATAAATCTTTTAAGTTTGGGAGGATGGGACCAAAAAAAAAATAACGGAAAAACGGACATAAAAAAAAAATTCAAAAAGCAAGCAAAAAAAAAACCCATTCTAAACTTTTCCTACGAATTAGAAGAACTGCAATTAATGTCAGTCAAAACGACGAAAACAAACCCCGTATCGGGGACTTGTAAAAAACGCACAATTAAATTTCTCCAAAAAAGACAAGTGCCCCAAACCGACTTAAAGAAGACATTCAACGAGAAGTCCGTTCAAATAAACCCATTTTTTCCTCTTTAAAACCCTTTTTTCACCAAAAAGGACTAACAAGGACTGCAGTACAGAAAAAAGTCGGGAAACATTGCAACAGTTGAAAAAACTGTGCAAAAAATTGGAATTTGTTGAAAAACAGTTGAGAAGAAGATCATAGCCTACCAAACCCAAATCATTGGGGCAATGATTTAGATACTATTATTTTATAAAAGCGGCATCCGAAATTTTGTATATTTTTTAATATTATGTTTCCTTTATCAAAAGTTTTTTTTTAAATACATTTGCATTTCTTTAAAAACTTTTGAACTTTTTTTAAAACCTCATTGTAAAAATGAGCCACGTACCAAATACCCGGGGTACATTTTGCAAACTAAAAACTCAGGTGCGTCAGTCTAAATCCCATTTTTTGGAAAAACCCCAAATGTCCCTTAACAAAAAGGGGTTTACTTTTAAATCAAAATAGCAAATTTTTTACCCCTTCTTTACACTGAATAAAAAAAATCAAATAGATTCCAAAATTGGGCCATTTTACCCCGTTATAGGATCATAACTTTTTTTTGTTTCCGCTCGTTATAAAATTTTAAAATCCCGTTTCATTGCCTTAAAAAATTCAAAAATGAAAAAAACCTTAAAAAAGCACTCAAAATGTCATCACAATTCCTCATAAATAATAAACCTTTTTTGCTCATTTGGGGCGTTTTGGAAAATAATTTGGCGAGAAAATAATATAGCTCCCCCCAAACCCCTTATACACTCTAACACAAGACCTTGTCAAAAACCCACCAGCTTATAAATTTATTTTAAAAAAAAATTGCCTTTTGGCGGTTGGCAAAATATTTTTGGGGAAAAAAAAAAAAAGACATAAAAAACTATAGCTCTATGCGATGGCCTTTTTCGACGAAAAATCAATGAAAAATTATCAAATAAACCCACAATAAAACCCGGGAAAATAAGCTGTCGGAAATTACGTCATTTTAAACATGCAATTATTTTTCAATAGTGAATTTTTTTTTCGAAAGTATGGCAAAAAAAAATAAAACATTTTAAATTTTTAAATGTTTTCTTAAAAAGTTTATTAATTTTTTCAGCGAGGCATCGGAAAGAAAAAAATGGTTTTGATCAAAAGGGGGTGTTTTTTTTCAGAAAATCGAATTTCTTAAAAATGGAACAATATGAAAAAACTAACCCAAAAGGGCACCGTTTATTAAAGGGAAAACTATCTTAAAAATTTTTGAATTTCTGGGCAAAAAGTAGGTCTTTTTTCGATCCGCAACAACAACCAAACAGGGGCAACTCTTTCTTTTTTTAAATTATAGATAAAGGCCCAATTTTTCTCATGCTCTCCAGCGTAGGTCCTGTTCGCAAGACAACAAAAAAAAACTAAAATTTTTCAAAAAAACTCTGAAAGAAAGACAAATGCTCCTTTTAGTGCGAAAAGATTCTCACGAGACCTTAATGTGATTTTTTGATTTAGCAATTCTTTTACATGTAATGCAAAAATCAAAAGAAAAAACTGCATATGACAACCTTTTAAAGGGATTTCTCTTTATATCATTTTAGTTCGAAAAAAAATACAAGCGTTCTTTCCCACCGTTCATCACGACCTTTCCTGGTAATCCTTTTTAAGACATTTTAATTTTTTCCAGTTATTTTGCATTTTGCCCCACTTTTTTTTGCCCAGTCCTTAACGATTCTTTTTTCATTTTTTTTTTAACCTCTTTTGATTTTTATTTTTTTTTCGTTGTTTTTTTCTTAGATAACCTATCGTTTTCCCCTAGGGCCCTCTCCTGGGGGTTTTTCCCACACTTTTTTTATACCAAAACCCTTTTGGTTTCTCTCGACTTAAAAAAAAGGTAACTTTTTTAAAAACGTGTCCAGCCATAACGGGAATGAAATATTAAATATTAGAACACCTTTTTCTTTTCGGTTTTGTGCATCTCGCCTGTATCTCGGAGGGAATTTTCTTTTTTTCAATTTCAAATCATTTTTTTTAATAAAAATTAAAAATAAGTCGATAATAGTAATGGGAACTTTAAGAAAGTAAAAATGTTATCATCCATAAATGTGCAGCTTGCTCGCCTAGGGCCAGCTACTATTAATTTTAAAAACAAGGGGGAAACTTGCATGTATTTTTTTATTTTTTTAAAAATAATCTCCATGCGATTTTTAAGAACATCGACAAAAATTTTTTACCTAAACCCCAAAACCATTATTTTTTTTTAATTAATTTTCAAAGTTTGCGATTTGCCCCCCCCCTTAAAAGCGCTCCCCTCGGGCCCTTCCCCCTCCCCGCTTTAAACGTCAGTAACCCAATGGGAAACCCAGAGATAGGCGGCCGCTATGTTTTCCCGAATGTCACTTTTTCCCGGGAGGGTTTTCTTATCGCGTCGAATCCATTAAAGTTTTTTAAAATTCGGGAAATATTATGCAAAAACAATGTTGCAAAGTACCTTTTTTTATAAAAAAAAAAAAAAAAAAAAAAAAAAAAAAAAAACCACCCTTTAAAGAAAAGCAGTTTTTTTTAAAATTTTTCCTTTGGGAGTTGTAAAAAATCCCTATTTTTTTTTCCCTTAATTGAAACAGACTTATTTTAAATAAATTTCTATGCAATTATATTTATGTAATTGAAATTTTTTGTACTTATAATTTAACTATATAATATAAATGTAGTTTAAAAATTTAAAATTTAATTGTTTTGAAATACCTGTTTTAAGTTTGGGGAAATTTTTCTCATTTTTTAAGGGGTTTTTCGACAAAATTTAATTTACACACATTGTTTTTTTAAAATTAAATCACATTTTTTTATAATTTAAACTTAGATATAAGTAAAATTTTTTTAAAACGATTTTTAAAACGCTTTTTTACGACAAACATTTTTTGAGCGGGATATATTGTCCCTTATGAAATTATGTGGAACCCCAAAATTAAATTTTTTTTTTTTAAAAAAAAAACCTTTAAAATTTTTTTTTTAAAAGATCCCAAAAATTTGTTAGGGAAAACCAAAAAAAAAAAATTTTTAAAAGGGCCCTAATTAGTTTTTAAAAAAATTAACAAAAAAAAAATTTTTAAAATTTGGGAAAAATCCCATTTACATTGAAAAAAAATTTTTTTCAATTAAAAAAAAGTTTTAATTAAAAAAAATTTTTTAAATTTTAAAAAAATATTTTAAATTTAAAAATATAAAAAAAAAAATTTTTTACAACTGCCCCCCAAACCCCAAAAATTTTTTTCCCCCTTTTTGCCCCCCCGGGGGCGAAAAAGGGGGTATACATTTTTTAAAAAAATTCCCCTTTTAAATTTTTTTAAAAAAATTTTGTGGGGGTGAAATAATTTTTTGGTGTAATTTTTTTTTTTGGGAAAAAAATTTCAACAAATTACTTTTAACATTCTATGCACTAATATTTTTTCCCCCAATTTTTCAAAAACCCCTTTTAAAAAATTTTGAGCGAAAAAAACATTGGAAGAGTGAAAAATTTGCAAAACACGGGGGCCCCCCCCTCTGGCTTTCCCTTTTTGGGGCACTTACCCTCACGGGGGGGGGGGAAAAAGGCCCCAAAAGGAGCGTTTTTTGGGGGGGGCCCCCGCCCCCAAAATTTTAAAATTAATTAAAAAAAAACTAATGGTCGGAAATTTAGGTAAAAATTTTTTCGATGGTTTTTAAAAACGCATGAAAATTTTTATTTTCAAAAGGGATTTTTTTTATTTCCCACACAAACCCAAATTCCCCTTTTACGCTCCCCCCCCTTTTTGGGGGGGCTTAATAAGAAGGGGAAAGGGCCTCAAACTCCCATACTTTTTAAATTTTCATTTCGATCTCCGAATTTTTGCACTGATTAATTTATTTTTTTTTGTGGGGTTAAAAAAAACACTAAAGCCTTCAACGGCATTAAAAGGGGGGTAAATAAAAAAAATTTTTTATATTAAAAAAGGAAAAATTTCCCCCTTTTAATTTTGGGTTTTTTTTCCAAATTTAAACGGGAAAAAAAAAATATCCCCCCCTTTTTTTTTTAATTTTTAACAGTTTTTATAGTTTAGGCCCCCAATTTTAAAAAAGAGGGAACAAATGTCTTTGATGAGAAAAATTTAAGAAAAAAAAATATTTTAATTTTTCAAATATTTTTCACCCGATTTTTATTTTAAAATTTTTATAAAAATTTTATTTTCCCCCGTCATTGGGTAACCCCCCCCCCCAAAACCTTTTTTTTTTCCAAAAGGGGGTTTGGGGAAAAAACAAAAACCCCAATTTTTCCCCAAAATTTGGGGTTTTTTCCCTTTTTTACCCAAAAAGGGCTTATCAAGCCTTTAGGCTTTTACCCTGCCCAAAAACCCCCGGGGAAAATTTTTTTCCCAGGCTCCGAATTTGCCAAAATGTTAAAAGTTGTTTTGGGGGGTTTTTCGACCCTTAAAAAGACTGTACTGTCGTGTGGGGAAAAAAACTTTCCTCTCTTTAGGGCCACCCCTTTTTTTTAAAAAAAAAATTTTCGCACAAAGGGACAAGAAAAAACAGAAAAAATTCTGGGGGTCGAAAAACAATGCTTCAGGGGGCGAATTTTAAAAACTTTTTTGAAAATTTTTTTTCAGAAAAACAGCCCCCGACCCCAAAATAAGAAACCCCGAGTTTTTAAAAATAATGGGAAACATCTGCCTTAAAAATTTATTCCCCTTTCCCTTTAAATTCCGGCAGGAAACGCCCCAAAACCCCCATCTTATATCTAATGAAAAAGGGGTAAAAAAAAATGAAAATCAAAGGGGAAAATAGATTGTGCATAAAAAATATTAATTGTTATTTTTTTCATGGTAAAAAAAAATTAGAATTTATAAATGATTTAAAACTTTTTTTATTTTTTAAAAAAGGGGAAAAACCCCAAATTTAAAAATAAAAATAATTGAAAAAAAGCATTGCTCCCCCTCTAGGTTTTGTTTCACAATCTAGGGAAAAGGGAACTGTGCTTATCAACTTCTGACTCGAAATCTGGGGGGGGGGGGGGGGATGTCTCCCATTGATGCGAACCGTTGTTTTGAACGCGTCAGCTAAAACCTCGACCTTTTTCGGGTCCCCGTGGGCGAAACCACTTTCAGGGGTTTTAAAAAAAGTCATGAAACCGAAATTTTACCCCCTTTAAAAAACCCTAATGGTAAATTTCCCATGGAGAATCTTCCCAGACTTTAAATTTCCCCCAAATTTTAAAACAAAGGCCCCATTTTTTTTACACCTTTTAAAAAACAAAAAAGGTAAAAAAAGACTTCAGAAAAAAATTTTTAAATCACAAAATTAAGTATTTTTAAAAAATTTTTTTAAAATTTTTTTTTTCAAAAAACGTGAAGAAAACAAAAGTCCTTAGTTATGACGATGTATCTCCAAAAAAAAATAAAGATACTGCAATAATTATATATTTTGGACACAACGAAATTTTTTTTTTCAATTCATTACGAAAAAAAATTTTAATTTAAATATTTGTATTTTTAAAAAATTTAAAAAAATTGTTGCGATTTTTGGGGAAAACGAAATTTTGGCAACCCCCCATTTTTTGGGTATCACCTGCTAATGGGCGCCAAATTTAAAAGGGTCTACGCTATCTGTCAACCTATGGTGAGGGGGCCCTTTTAATAACCCCCTAAAAAACGCCGGGGGAGCTCTAACCCCCGGGGATTTCGTAAATGCGGGGGGGGATAGGTTAAAAACCCTTTTCGGTTTGTTATTTTTTTGTTTAGAGATACGACTCCCTTGTCAATTTTTGGGGTTGTGGGGGTGTTCAATGCTTTTCATGAAAAAACCCTGAAAAAATGCGATTGAATTTTTAAAAAAAAAAAATAATGTTTTAAAAAGAAAAAGCAGAAAAAAGTGTAGCTTTTTCATAAAATACATTTACAAAAATTAAATTTTT
>JAFNEN010002635.1:0-15046 GCA_019343175.1 Oedothorax gibbosus
TAAATATACACTTTCATCCCTTTCTACATGCCTCCTGATAAAAAGGACACATTTTAAACTTTTTTGTTGAAATAAAATAGAAACAAAAGTGCTGTTTATTGCAGCTTTTGGGTAATTTAATGGTAAAAGTTTTATAGAGAAACTTTACACACAATTACTGATATTTTTCCTTAAGTTGACGCCATTGCCTGAACAGATACGATTACGGTTACAAATAATTTACCATCTCTTCTGGTTTCACTATCCTTTCAAACTCCTCCTCAGTGAGCAGTTGAAGTTTTGCTGCTGCTTCTTTTAAAGTGATATTTTCTTTATAAGCAAGCTTCGCTATTTTTGCTGCATTGTCGTACCCTATATGCGTATTTAATATAGTGACCAACATCAACGACTGATTCAGTAAATCTTTTATCCTCTCTTCATTTGCCTTAATACCAACCACACATTTTTCTGTAAAATTTAAACTTGCGTCAGCTAAAAGTCTTATAGACTGCAAAACATTGTAAATTATCACTGGTTTAAATACATTCAATTCAAAATGACCATTTGAGCCGCCAATTGTTACTGCAACATGATTTCCCATAACTTGAGTACATACCATAGTCACCGCTTCACACTGAGTTGGATTCACTTTACCTGGCATAATTGAAGAACCAGGTTCATTTTCTGGTAACATTATTTCTCCAATTCCGCATCTTGGACCAGAACCAAGCAACCTTATATCATTTGCAATTTTTATTAAACTAACTGCTACTGTATTGAGTGTCCCACTGAGCTCAACTAAAGCATCATTTGCTGCTAGCGCTTCAAATTTATTGCCTGCTGAAGTAAATGGAAGATTAGTGATTTTTGCAACTTCTCTAGCACAATCTTCAGCAAAACCCTTTTTAGTATTTAGCCCTGTGCCAACTGCAGTGCCACCTTGTGCAAGCTCATATATATTGCTCAGAGTTGACTTTATTCTCTCTATTCCCTTTTTAATCTGGACTGCATAGCCAGAAAACTCCTGTCCCAGTGTTAGGGGCGTTGCATCTTGTAAGTGAGTACGTCCTACCTTTATTATATCTTTAAATTCCTGAACCTTATTATTTAGCGCTTTATATAATTCTTCAAGATTTGGAATAAGCAAGTGGTTTACTTGCTGTGCTGCAGCTATGTGCATTGCTGTTGGAAAAGTGTCATTTGATGATTGACCATAATTCACGTGATCATTTGGATGCACTGGAGATTTACTACCCAAATCACCGCCCAAAATTTCTATTGCACGATTGCTGACCACTTCATTCATATTCATATTAGTCTGCGTTCCAGATCCGGTTTGCCAAACAACAAGCGGAAATTCATTATTAAATTTGCCATCCATTACTTCCCTCGCAGATGCGCAGATTGCGTCCCCTACCTTATTATCTATGCTACCCTGCTTCATGTTTACACGTGCTGCTGCAAGTTTCACTATTGCTAATGCTTTAATCAGAGGCTCTGGCATTTTTTCTGTGCCAATCTTAAAATTTTCTAAAGAACGCTGCGTTTGTGCTCCCCAGTAATGTTCACTTGGTACTTTTACTTTTCCTAAGCTATCTGATTCTATTCTAGTTTTTTTATCCATCTTGGTGAATACAAACTACATAATTTTTTCATTTAGTTAATTAAATCATATTGGATTTCAATGTCAAGCCCTTCACGGGCTCTTTTAGCCATAAATATTTAAGCAAACGAAAAAAAAGGCAAAAGAAGCCCCATGGTTAACTAGTTATTTATATGTACTTCAAAATATTGGCGTTTTTTAAGTCTTAAACACTGCAATTTAGCTGCTTTTAAGTGCAGTTAACCTTAATTGTAAATGTTTAAGAAATTTACTAGGCAGAAAAAAAAGGCAAAGAAATCCCGTGGTAATTAGTGTTCACTCTCTAATCCTGCAAATTGGCGTACTATACTGTCTTAAACAGCGCGTTTCAGCTTATATAGCTAGAAATGTTGTGAAGACATAAGGTGCACATAGTGCAAAAAATTAAAAATAAGACGCCAATCACGTAATACTGTTGTCGTTTAATCTGCACAGATTGAAGATAAATGAATACCTTCAGTATCATGATAAGGGGGTTGGCGGAGTTTGTAAAGTAATTTTTTTCGTTTCTATTCCCAATGTTATATGGTTATGCAAGAAGTCTACTATAATGCTAAGACAACTTTGCAAATTGAAATAATAACGTTATAATATCATATTGTTGACAAGTATTGAGTAAAGCAGTGTGGTAAAAGATACTAGGGATAAGGTTATAGCTCTTGGAGCAATTGGTGCTACAATTGGAAGCATTGTCAGTCTTGCGCTAAATTTAATAAAATTGATAGGGATGGTTATTGGTTTTGCACTAAGTCTTGTGGGAATTCCTGTTAATTTCATATTAAGTTTAATAGGCCTAAAGGTAGCTCTTGCTTGTCTTGTGCTAGGCTTAATTGGAGCTATTATCATTAGTAGGCAAGTAAAATCACCTTTAATCAAAAAGATAATTGTTCCGCCTATTATTATTTGTGGAATAATTTTAATAGGATACGTTGCTGGCTTTGTGTTGAACTTTATTAGCTCTTCACCTTTGATTATGGGAGGAACGATTGGTTTTATATATCCGGCGCTGCTTATATTGCTTTCAGTACTTTTGTCGCGTAATCCTGATAAGGAAAATGGAGTTTTCGGTGAAATCCTTAAAGATAGTAAAGCACTTTTTATAAAGCTAGGCATTGTAACAGTAATCGGTACAGCAGTTGGAGTTGGTCTTGGCGTTGCTGTCAGTGCTGTTTTTCCTAATGTAATGCTTGGAATGTGGTCGATAGCTTTAGCAAGTGCAGTAATAGGAGCGATAGTGTTCCCAATAGAAATTTTTATTGGTAACCTGTCTGCAATTAACAAACTGGGAACTTTTATTGCTAAGCTTATTACTCCTTCTTCAAAAGAAAACAAACCAAGTAAGCAATTGAATGAAGTACTTGCTAGTATAGCTGAAGAGAACAAACCAAGCACCTCATTGGATGAAATACTTGCTAATCTAACATCTAGTTCATCTGCTGCATTTTCAACTCCATAGTTATAACATGCGGAACTAAGAATTTTTAGTTGTGAAGGCGTATATATTATGTATAATGTTTTTAAATAGTATTAATTTTGAGGTAATATGACTGGCAGTGCAACAACGGTAATACCAAATAAGCTCTTAGAAGAAGGTACAAAGGTAGAAGCTGTAGGGCAAATAGTAAGAGATACAACACAAATAAAACACTCTGTCGAATTTCTAGATGGCGTGAGTAGTAATAGCGTTATTGAAGAGATTGTAAAGAAGATTGAAGAAAAAATAAAGGAATCTCAGCCTCTGGGTGAGGCCGATGTCGGCACTGATGGAGTAGATGCTAAAATTAAGATAGAATCTGGTGAAAAAGATGATGTATACAACATTAAATTTACAGGTATTAAAGTTGAACCAGTTCAAATTCAAGATAAGAAACGGATTGAAGAATTGAAAGAATTAGATGCACTATCAAATACACTTAAGGAAGTGCGGTTGTTTGCGTGCAAGGTGAAGGTTGATGGCAAAGAAGAATATAAATTTAGAGCAAAGTTTGGTAAAGGTGGAGAAGAATTCACCATAGGTGGAGATAATGAAAAGTTACCATATAAATCACAAGTAAGTGCACTAGAAGGTGGTTTTGATAAGCATTTAGCATTAATTGCAACAGCAACAGGGTCTGGTAAGACCATAACAAAGCTCATGTTTGCTCTTGTAGCAAAATTACGTGGAATGGATGTTGTATCGGTTACTCCCCGTGCTGATTTGGTAGGGCAAGAATATGAAGAGCAAAAAGGAGCTGTATCTAATCTAAGTGGTGTTAACCATAATGGTGGTTACGTCAAAGAATACAAGCACAATGTTGTGGGTCTAGAGACTTTCTTTAATAACTCAAATGAAATATTAGATTTTAGTAAATTTTCCAAGCTGCTGAAAGATGAAAAAGCGGAAAATAAGGAATTTAAGGTGGATTTGAAGAGCAAGAACAAGAAAATAACAATTGGTAAAAATATCGAGATCTATGAAGATCGCTATACGATTGGGGGCAAGGAACATAAGGAAAGTATTTTTAATGACCGCAAGTTACTCTTGATGCTTGATGAAGTGCAGGATATGGTTGACAAGGGGGAAGCATATTATAAAACAACCCAGCTTTTGCTATTGCTTGCACATTGGAAAAAAATAAACCTGGTAATAACAACAGCAACTCCTCCTGTTTGGATGAAGGACTATATAAAAGAGGAAGAAAAAAAGAAACCAGAAGATGGAAGAGCGCATATTGAAAGTCAATCGTTGCAGCAAAAAATTATGTTGGGTATTGGCGCGAGAATTGATGTTGAAGTTTGCAAGAATGTAGAAGATAGTAAGTTTGTTGAAGATTATGTAAAGTATCATAATAAGGAATTATTGGAAAGATCTGAGGGTGATAAATATTATTATTACAAACCCAAGAAGGACAGTTCTAATATAGAGGAAGAGATAAGGAAGTACATCATATGGAATATGCAGAGTGTACGCAATAGAATGACCCTTGCGTGCATGGATTCTGATCAAGCTCAAGAACAGTTGAAGAAGTGCTTGTGGAAAGAGAAAAAAAGTTCAGAGATAGGGGAATTTCTTTATAATAGTAAGTCATATGATTCAACCAGTAAAGTAAAGGAAAAACTTTTAGGTCAGTTTGGTCAAGAGAATGGAGAAGCAATTGATAAAGTTCTCAAAGATTTTGACTATATGGGCAGCATTGTTGACAGTGGTACATTTGCCGTTGAGCACGGGATTATTAACAATGTCATATCGTGCATAACTATTACACCAGATGAACTAGAGAAAGGTAAATTGGAAAATAAGCTAAGTGAGCTTGATAATCAACGGTTCTCAAATATAGAATCATTCAGAGAGAAGGTTAAAGATAAACTTAACGATTCGGAAGCTCACACAAAGATAGAGAAATATGTTAAAGCTCTAAATGTTGACAATTCTCAACATGAAAAATATATAAAATCAGCAATGGAAGTTGTATGGAAAGTATTGAAAGAAAGCGATGAGAAAAGATTGAATGAGTTGCTAGATAATCATAATCTGAGCAAAGAAATTCATAGAATGATGCCACCTGATTTGGGTTCCATGTTTCCATCTGATTCTACAGAAGATATTCTAAAAATTATTGAGGAAAATAGAAGTACTTTCTTCAGATACCTCAAGGAGCACTATGAAATAGACGGAGCATTGGCAAAAATAGAGAAGGAATGTAACGAGCAATATACAGAGTATCAAGAAGCAAAAAAGGCTGCAAAAAAAATATGAGAGTGAACCACTGAAGCCAGCTCGTGCGAAGTTTAATGCAGCAGAAGCAGCACGTAAAGAGTGTGAGGGCAAAATAACAAGGTTAGAGCAAAATATACAAGATGCAGAAAGTGCATATGCAGGAAGTTCACGAGGAAAAAAACAGAATGAAGATATCCAGAGCATGAAGAGTAAATTAAGGGAAGCTCGAAAAGAACTGCCAGTTTTGGAGAAAAAAGAAGCAGATGAAAAGATAGCGAAGGCTCCCTATGAAAATGAATATAAGGAAAAAGAAGAAAAAGTAGAGGAGGAGAAAGGAAAACTGATTAGTGCATTTAAGAAGATTGAAACAGAGTTTGACAATAATGAAAAGTATCCGTTAAGGAACTTACGAGAAGTTTGTGAAGAGTTATCTGTCTACGAGGCTCAAGGTAAAGATGAACGCACTGGTGATAAATCATCAAAAGATATAGAGACTAAAGGCATAAATGAATCCACCGGTGATAAATTATCAAAGGCGGGTCTTGTTGGGTATTATTTCAATTGGGAAAGGAAATCAGGTTATAATAACAAAGTACTGCATAACGTTCTTATGAGAGAGACGATGGAAGATAATGCAGAAAATAAGAAGCAGTGCGTGGGTAGGGGAGGTAGGAAGAAAGGTCCTATTATATCATTATCTTATGTTGATTCTGCAAAGATCAATAGTCCTGGTACAGTAGAGAATCAGTTAACAAAGGGTGATCCTTTTGACTCTCTTAAGGAGGTAAAGCATAAAATTGATACGAAGAAGTATGCTGAAAGGATGGTTAAAAAGATCGAGGAGACTGTCAACTCAAAAAGTAGGTTTATTGGTGAGGAGGCATACAATGGACTGATTGGAGAGACTTTCCAGCACATTTTGAATGTGCGTAAGGAAATTTATGACCGCAGTGGATACAGCAACGAAGCAAATAAATGCTTTTATCAGGTTTTAAAGTCTGCAACTTCTACTTTGAAAAAACAACTTGATCAAAAAGGAATAGTAGTAGGAGATTGTGAAATTGAGCTTGGAATTAAAATTCTTGAGAAAAAAATAGGTGAGTTGTTCCAAAAACATGAGGATTCTTCACGTAACATTAAAGATAAACAAGAAGAAAGAGGTAAGGTTAGTAACAAACTGAAGATAGAAGGGAATTTTTTAAAGGTTATTATCATCAAATTTTGTACTTTGGTGCTACGTTTGTGGTATTGGAGATTCACCCCTGATAAGCCACAAGTAGAAGAAGTTTTAAAGAAAGAGGGTAAGCTTACTTTCAAAGAAAGAGTTGGCCTTGTCAGGCAAGAGAAGAAGATTAAACAAGAAGAGTCAGCTTTGCAGAAGATACAGGATAGACAGGAGAGCGAAATGAAAGATTTTGAGAAAAAAAAGATAGGTCTCCAAGAGCAGTATAACAAAATGCATCAATTTATAGGGATAAAGGAAATCAAAGGTAATGTGAAACAAAAAGAAATAACAGATGGGTACAAAAAGAGGGTAAAAGAAGAACAACTTGAATACATTAAATCAGAGTTAAAAGAAGTGCAAAGTCGTTTGGACAAAAACAAGAAGGATGTGGATGTGTTTAATGAGCTCAATAGTAATACAACCTCAGAAAAGAGTAATGATAGGGATGTAACAATCTTAGAAGGCCGTATGGAAGCTCTCAGGGGGGAACTAGAAAAGATTGTTGATTTAGCTAAAACTAAGGATACCTTAGTACTTATAAGATGTAAAATCATAGAAGAGCCATTAGTGAATAATCTGGAATCATTCGCAAAAGGGATGGAGGTGATAGCAATAAAGCTGCACAGTCATGAGTTGATGAATGATGATGATAAGAAAAAAATAATAGATCAAATTAATGATCTGCGCAATGCAAACAACAGTGAGAAACAAGAAGAACAGGCCAAGAAAATAGTTGAACAGCTATTAGATTGCATGAATGTGAAAGAGGAAGGTAAAACTTCAGTGGGCCTGAAAGGTACGCAAGGAGGTAGAACTAAATTTGAGAAGTTGTACAATACAATAAATCATAAAATTGGTGATCTCGAAAATACAGATCTTGCCGATAAAGGGCTGCAGTGCGATCTTGGTGATGTTCAAAGTCTGCTCAAGTATTTTGATGACTTTGCAGATGAGAAGAAAAAGATAGAAGAATTGCGGGAGAAAGGAAAGCAATTAGAAGGTGAAAAAACCGAGTTATCCAATGATGCAACACTAATTGATATTTGCAGAAGATTGAAAGTATCTAAGAGTATCAATAAGAATTACGATGTAAGAAGTATTGTGTGGCTGGGTGCAGTACTTACTGAATTCTTGCCAAAGTTTCAAGGTGAAGGGAATCTTGATCTCAAGATGAAGTATCTCAGCTCCCCTATTTTCTTAGAACCTGTTTAAAATCTTCGTAATAAGAGAGAAATGAAGGAGAGAACAACCATCTGTAAGCTAGTGTTGAGTTTCCGCTCGCAATTTTTCCACAAACGCCTACATTTTTCCAACCAAGCAAAAGAACGCTCAACAACCCATCTCTTTGGCAATACAACGAAAGAGTGTAATTCACTTCGCTTTATTACCTCAACAGTTGCACCAATAGTAGCTTTTATTTGAGTTGCAAAATTTTCTCCTGTATAGCCAGCATCAACCAGTATATTTTTAACTTCAGAGAGGTTTTCTTCAGCCTTTTCCACCATTTCCACAGCACTGCTACGATCAGTTACTTCTGCCGTTGTTATATGAATTGCATGTGGCAAGCCTTGCGTATCAACTGCAATATGACGCTTTATGCCTGAAATCTTTTTACCTGCATCATAGCCCTTTTTTTCAGCAGTATCTGTGTTTTTAACACTTTGTGCATCAATTATACAGAAACTGGTTTTCTCTTTCCGACCATTGCTGATACGAACCTCTCCAACTAATTTTTTTTAAGACTACTTCCAGCAAGCTTGGTTCTGCTCCATTCTTTTTATTCCACATTTGAAAATAGTAATACACGTTCTCCCACCTTGGAAAATCTTTTGGCAGCATTCTCCACTGGCAGGCGCTTTTTAGGATATATAGCACTGCACAAAATACATCATACAAATCAAGTTTCCTTGGTTTTGTTTTCTTTCTGCTACTCTCCAGTATTGGTCTGATTTTTTCAAATTGTTCTTGACTTATATCGCTTGGATAGCTTTTTTGCATAGATATACCTCTTTCTTAACTATGCCTACTTTACCTCATATTTTCGAGATCCTTAACAGGTTCTTAGAGCTCTTTACTAATATCGTGGCACCACTTGCTAACGAAGGAAATCTCAAAATAGCACTCGATATATTTGACAAAAGTGGCGAAGGTTCAAAAGACGGTGCAGAAAGAATCTGTGAATTTTATCAAAGTTTGTTAAATAAGAATTTAGATGAAGGTTTTATAAGGGACAACATGGATAATGTGTTAAAGGATACAGCACAATTGTGTGTGTTAATTGTACTTACAAAACTCAATCATCACGCTAATGCTCTTAGCAAGGATCTTGATCTTATAAGCCCTTTAACGTTTGGTTCTCTTGATCCGATTGGTCTTCTGAAGGAGAATTTCGCTAACAATAACACTGATAATGAGAAAAAAATGTATTACAAGATATTGCGGAAAAATTCTTCTCAAGTAACAAAACTACAGAAGAAGCATTTAACCGTCTAAAGAATCATAATCCTATAAGCAAAGGAATTCGTGGTAATCACTGCAACACTGGAACAACTATGTTTTCAACGCTTAATGTAATAATGAGAGGGTTAGCTATTATGGCAGATTACAAAGCTCATGATGGAAATGATCAAAATAGTACGTTAAACAAAGCACTTGGGTTTCTTGGCGATAGTATAGCACTTCTCATAATAATCCGAACAGATCATAGAAAGGCAGAATCAACAGCATGACGAAAAGACTTGAATAGAGGAATGTTTTTCCTGACTCTGTTTTTTATAGCAAACCAATGATGTTCAATTTTGTTAAAATCTGGAGAATACGGTGGCAGATACAAAATTTCTGCACCAATCCCTTTAGCAAGCTTAATGATCTTATCAGACTTATGAAAAGTAGCATTGTCAAGAATGACAGTTTGTCCAGGTTCCAAGGTCGGTATCAAAAATTGCTCAAACCATCCATTAAAAATATCCATATTACAGTGGCCTTCAAAGGTTAATGGAGCAACTATTTTTCTTTCACTTAAAGCTGCAATCATACTGATTCGTTGAGTTTTCTTCCCAGATTTTAGGGCATAAAACCGCTGTCCCTTCTGACAATATCCATAGGGGTAGTCTTCAGTGTTGTCAATGCCAGACTCATCTATATACACTAAGTTTTTAGGTTCTTTTGTTGCTATAATTTTCAAGAATTTAGCACGTTTTTCTTCGCTTCTTTCCTTGTACCCATAGGTCTTTTTTTGCGTGTAAATCCAATTTTTTTCAGGGCTCGGTGGATAGTTTGGATACTAACGTTGCTCCAAAGTTTAGCCATTTCCAATAGAGTCTTTCCTCCGTTTTCTCTGGCAAATTTAGCAAAGGCATCCCAGTCGGTAATTTTGTGATTGTAACCTCCATTTCCAAGTTTTTTTGATTGAAAGTCACCTGTTTCTTTTCTTCTTTGCTGCCACTCCCACAAAGTAGTTCGTCCAATTTTAAATCTTGCTGCCACTGTTTCTCTGCTTTCTCCCTCGTCTAGAGCTTCCATTGCTTTTTTCCTTAAGTCATAACTATATGCTGCTGGCATACCTACCTTCACTACTACAAATCCTTATTTTACCTTATTTGGACTATTATGAAAAGTACTATAGTATTAGAAGAGCGAAAGAAGAAATTGCAAGATTAGGTAAAGATGTACATAAAGAGGTTGCAGAAAAATATATTTATGAATATTTGGAGATGTTAAGAGCAGGATTAAATGGTCGTAATTACTCTCCACCTCAGGAGCCTGGTGATTTGCCGGAAACTTCGCTTAATACTTGCCATGTTCAAAAGTTATCGGAAGATTATAAGAAAGCATCACAAGGTTCACTCCCTGCAAGCTTAATAGCTTCTCCAAATGCTGAAAAATTGGATGGAGTTCAGAAAGGAGTTGAGTTTGGTCTGAGAATGGCACAGCTAGTGTATTGTATCCGTTCAGGATAGCGGCAAGACCATAGAGTAAAAGTGAGTTTACAACAAATGGTGTCATCCCAGTCTGGGATCCAGTCCTTTCGCACAGTTCCATCAAAAACGTTGTAAAGCGCTTTCGTGTTTACCAACTTAGTGCCCAATCTGGATCCCAGACTGGGATGACAAGAAAGGGAGCACTGGAATTTTTGTTTCAGCATTAGCCATGCATCTGAACAGACAATGGCGTCAACTTAAGGAAAAATATCGGTGATAGTGTATAAAAATTCTCTCTAAAATTTTTACCATTAAATTACCCAAAAGCTGCAATAAATAGCACTTTTGTTGCTGTTTTATTTCAACAAAGAAGTCTAAAATGTGTCCTTTTTAGGTAAAACATGCAAAAAGGAAAAAATTTTATTCTACAAATTAAAAATATAATATACTCGAAAGCTTTTCAGAGAATCCATTGTGTTGGAAAGAACAGTTTCACGCGAACAAGAAAACTCCCTTTTACGACAGTATTTTCTATGATTTTAAAGTTAGTTAAAAAAAGTTTGGGAATAGAATGTGAACTTATGGAGCCATTGACATGTACCCTCAAAGCAAGCTTTTTCTAAAGCAAGGTATAAATACAGGTTTTAAAGAGTTATTGGAGCTAAGCATCCAAACAGCTTATCAAGATGAATCTGAGCTGGAGAGGCTATAGACTTATTGCAGCAGATGGTTCTGGTATGAGATTACCCAGCTCTGAGGAAATTGTATCCGAGTTTGGCCGCTTTAAACCAAATGGAACAACAGGCACAATGCCACCATTGGCAAGAGTTTCTTTGTTTGTTGATTTATGTACTTCACTGATTTGCAGTGCTCGCCTTGCGGCTTGGGAACAAACGTTGGCGGAAGAGCAATTACCCGAAGTTATCACTCAAATGCGTTCATTAAATCAAAAGAAATTATTATTTATCTATGATCGTGGTTATCCTTCAGTAAAATTCATTCAGCAGCATGATGATTTGGAAGTAGATTTTATTTTTCGCTTGCAAAAAAGAAATTATAGCAAGCTATGGGAACGAATTGCATCTGGCGAATCAGATTTTGATTTTATATTAGAAAATGAAAAGCTAAAAAATAAAATGAAAGGACAGAAAGTAAGAGCTGACATTAGCTAACGGAGAAACAGAGGTATTAGTTACTTCACTTTTTGATCGAGAAAAATTTACTTTGGAAGATATCAGTAAAGCTTATGTATTAAGGTGGCACATAGAAGAGTGCTACAAACGACTCAAAGTAGGAGCAGAGTTAGAGAATTTTTCTGGGGTAAATTTAGAGGCTGTATTACAAGAATTTTGGGCAAACTTGGTCATGTGCAATATATTATCGCTTCATATGTGTGATGCACAAGGGCCTTGGAACCCAGATCAAATTGCCGAGTACCGTTTAAATTTTTCAGTTTTATTTGGTGTGATGAGACAGAAACTTTATCAAGTGCTCGTTGCGCCAAAAGATTTTCAAGCCCTTTTTAAGTATACGCGCCAAAGTTAAGATCCGACCGGGAAGATTGTATAGCCGCAATAAAGTAGATAAGCCCAAACGCCATCATGTCTTTAGGAGAGTTTGCTAATGTATGCTCTTAGAACCTGTTAAGGATCTCGAAAATATGAGGTAAAGTAGGCATAGTTAAGAAAGAGGTATATCTATGCAAAAAAGCTATCCAAGCGATATAAGTCAAGAACAATTTGAAAAAATCAGACCAATACTGGAGAGTAGCAGAAAGAAAACAAAACCAAGGAAACTTGATTTGTATGATGTATTTTGTGCAGTGCTATATATCCTAAAAAGCGCCTGCCAGTGGAGAATGCTGCCAAAAGATTTTCCAAGGTGGGAGAACGTGTATTACTATTTTCAAATGTGGAATAAAAAGAATGGAGCAGAACCAAGCTTGCTGGAAGTAGTCTTAAAAAAAATTAGTTGGAGAGGTTCGTATCAGCAATGGTCGGAAAGAGAAAACCAGTTTCTGTATAATTGATGCACAAAGTGTTAAAAACACAGATACTGCTGAAAAAAAGGGCTATGATGCAGGTAAAAAGATTTCAGGCATAAAGCGTCATATTGCAGTTGATACGCAAGGCTTGCCACATGCAATTCATATAACAACGGCAGAAGTAACTGATCGTAGCAGTGCTGTGGAAATGGTGGAAAAGGCTGAAGAAAACCTCTCTGAAGTTAAAAATATACTGGTTGATGCTGGCTATACAGGAGAAAATTTTGCAACTCAAATAAAAGCTACTATTGGTGCAACTGTTGAGGTAATAAAGCGAAGTGAATTACACTCTTTCGTTGTATTGCCAAAGAGATGGGTTGTTGAGCGTTCTTTTGCTTGGTTGGAAAAATGTAGGCGTTTGTGGAAAAATTGCGAGCGGAAACTCAACACTAGCTTACAGATGGTTGTTCTCTCCTTCATTTCTCTCTTATTACGAAGATTTTAAACAGGTTCTTAAGTTGACGCCATTGTCTGAACAGATACGTTTTTTTTATGTCTTTATTACAATCATAACCTCTAGCTCTGAATTACACCCCTTGCTGTATTAGATGGAAGTAGAGGAGAATTAAGATTACTGTTTGGTTGTGAATCTTTCTTATTGCATGACAATGCTAAAAGTTCTTCTGAAAGATCTGGGTACAATCCTGACCGCTTAGGTGGTGCCGAAGGTTCTACCTTATAATTCATCTCACAATTGCCAGAAAGATCTATTAAATCGCCTACTTCTGTTTCTTCTTGTTCTAATTTCTTCACATCTTCAGTATTAGTTGCTTTATCTACATATTTTGGTCCTTCTATAAAGTCTTCATTTCTTTTGCAAAACTTTGCTCATAGTGCCTTTGCTCTAGGTAAACCGCACCTACCAGTGCAAGTAGTGTAGCAGCGATTGGAAATAGAACTGGTAATGAGTAATGAATGAAGAAATAAAACATAGAGTAGTGGAATTCATTAGGTCCTGCACATGACTGACAGAAAACTGCAATAAATGGCATGCATGCAATTCCACAGGCTAGAGCGGAAGAAAACAGTAATACACTTTTCACATTTCTTACTCTTATAATTTTTTTTGCTCTACTATTAAGACTTGAATATGTTTCCCCAATATCAGTATTATCCTTAACATAAGCTGTTAGTTTTTTTTCCATTATCTCTATAAGCCCATTATTTAGTATAGAGAAATATTGGGGTGGATAAGACTTTGATACTTTATCACCATTGAGAAGGTTTTTGATTTCTTCTTTATGTAACTTAATTTTCTCGATCTCAGATGAAGCTTCTGTTATTTCTGCATTTATTTTCTGTATATCATAAGCAAGTGCTTTAGCCTCTTTACCTTGTATTTTTTTATCATTTAAATCAGTTTCATTTGCTTGTAATTTCGCTTTCTTATCTTGCAGATCTTTTAACTCTTTGTCCATTACACCTTGCAACTTTTGATTTACTTTATCCAAATCATCTTTAGCTTCTGCAAGTAAATTACTATGAGTAAAATATCTCAACAGGATGGGTAAAGTTGCGGGCTCTTTCTTATAAATGTAACGCAGGGCACTTAGAGTAACATCATTAGGTATTATTTTTCTTGGCAGAGTTATATTTGTTTTTTCATAATCCCTTGAGATCAGATCTGCTAGGTACTTTTCTTTATCACCATCAACTGACCTAAGAAATTTTTTGTTACTAAATATCTCAGCTAGTGCTTTCGTATCCCAGCCACTAGATTGTTTTATAATATCACTTAGCATTGAAACCTCACTAATTATTTAATGCACATAGCTTAACACTATTTTAATAATGTGTCAAATTAGTGAAAATATTAATTATATTATTTAATCAATAAAGCTTTATTTTTTTTAATAAGGAGCAGTCTAAGATAGACGGCTGCTAGAAACTCTCATCACTGCCCTTTTGTTAACAGTGGTATTAGACTTCAAGTTACTGCAAAAAATGTTTTAAAACATAATTGACTTTATCTAGTTAATACTCCAAATTATAAAAAAACAGATAGTTCTATGACGACAAGTCTATTACAAGGCAAAAAGGGATTAATAACCGGAATAATAAATAAGAGATCGATAGCATACGGTATAGCAAAAACTCTCTCAGAGCACGGGGCAGAACTTGCAATCACCTACCAGAATGAAATAATAAAAGAAAAACTATCACCAATAGCAGATGAACTAAATGTGGAGCTAATACTACACTGTGATGTTTCAAACGAGGAAATCATAAATAATGCTTTTAAGGAATGTCAATAATTTCCCCTGGGGGAAATTCCCAATGCCAAAGCATATATCGTGCTATTCTTTTTTTTTTCTTTAGCGCAAAGGGCTGAAAAAATGATGTCAGGTGGTGGTAGTTTACTTACTTTATCTTATTATGGCGCTGAAAAAGTTATGCCAAATTATAACGTTTTTTGGGTTTAAAGTTTAAAAACAAACACTTGAAGGGAAGTGTAAAAATATTTAGCATTTTGATCTCGGGCCCAAAAAAAATCAGAGGAAATTTCAATTTCCGCCCGGTCCAATCAGAACTTTAGCAT
>JAFNEN010002636.1:0-13369 GCA_019343175.1 Oedothorax gibbosus
ATAATTGAAATTAAATATCATTTTGTTTTTAATTATTAGTTACTTAATTTTTAATTTAGATAATGTAAGTTTAAAGACCCCAATATTGTCTGAAGCTGCCGATACTATTTCTAAAATTAATCAATTACTTATTCTTTAATCAGACTCCATTTTCTTTTCAAATGTGTTTATTTTGTAAAATAAAATACATAATTTCATTTACAATTAACTATTTAATTTGTCTAAATATATATATATATTTATCTAATTTAGGAATTTTCTGGTCCACAGTAATGCGGTGGGCATCAGGGGGTGTCTCATTGTCAAAATAACCCTATATTTTCATGTTGAAAGCTCCTAAAATTAAATTATTTTAATTACATAATTAAACTATCAAACTCAACGAAATTTATAAACACAAATTTGCGTTTTTCCCCTATTGATATATGCTAAGTTTATGTAAGCTCATTAATCTTTTAAACTGTATAACGTAGTATGATATTATAATTTTTTTTTATTATCATTACCCCCATTTTTATGTTATTTCTTCAATGTCGTTAGAATGCTCTAGAAAAACATATTTCTTAAAAAAAATATATCGGCCGAAAAAGTGAACTACAGCAACGGGGAACATTGTATAGCTGAGAATTAAAACATAAACATTTCTGTCTTCTTTTTCTGTTTTTTTGCAGTTGAGGTGCAAGAGTAAAGTATTGCTTTATGAAGGGTAGCGTTTAATGTTTTCCCAACCGTTTTGGTTAATATTTGAGTCGTTTGGTGAATTTAATATTTATAACAGTAACCAAAATTGTTTTGACTAATGATTTGTTTAAGGGCGAACGAGACAAAATGATTGCGTGTCTTCAAACCAAGGGGCAGATAAGTTAATGCACTGGAAGCAAATGTTTTCTAGGCCACATATCTCTGGTTATATTAAATACTTTAACAAACGGTTTTATTTATATGATAAATGTAGCTGAAGTACGTGTATCTACAAGGTGGCGGAAATAAAAGTGGACCCGGCATGGAGCTACGAATGCAGGGAGATTCTTGGTGAGAAAATCTGTTGAAGTCGCCTGAAAGCCGACAAGCTGAATTCATAAATTATTCAAGCGTTCTATAGCTTCGCTTGGCAGATCTGTTTTTTCATTGATTGGTTTGGTTTATTAGTAGTCTACAAATGGACTATAGGCGACTTCCGATGTTAGTGCGAGCTGTGTAAGTGAGTGTTGATCAGATCAATGCACAAGGGAGGATTGTAGTTACCCGCAAATAATTCGCCAAGCGTTTTTAGGGCTTAATATTGAAGCGATCAATAGTTTCACTTAGCAAACCAGGCTTTGCAATAGTTTTTGGCTCGGCAACAATTCTATCTTACCGATTAATCTCTACCGGATTAATTTTCTTTTCAAATTTTAGAGAGTAGTTCGGTTTTTCTTTTCGCCAGTTTTCTCTTATTACTATCTGCAAAATTATTTTTGTTGTTCTCCACTTTTATGAAATTCAAATTCACCAGGAATATCATTTGTTAAATTGATCCCATCAGTCATTATAATAGCATCGGCCGTTTTCGTTATCAGTGACCTGGTTAACTTCTGGTGTAATTATTACGATGTCAATTGCAAAAAGAATTATGAAGAATTTTATTGAGGGTTATCTAATTCAAGACACGGCGAATAAAAACGAAGAGGTCTAAAAACACGAACTCACCATTCAACAAACAGATCTCAAAGAGTCCCTTTGATTTAAAAGCCTGAATCAAAAGATACCCTGTTTTACTCTGACACGAACGCAACGCCTGTGTTTCACACACCATGATAAATTAAACAACTTATAATGTTTATGCAGATGTTGAATACTTGAAATGTTCATTAGGAATTTGTTATGTCGAGTTTATCATATTCGACTTCCTTGTTTGAAAATGAATATAGCAATTAGAAATCATGTGATGCTCATTGAAAATATGTTAAAATTCAAGTTTAGCCTACGTAAAAGTGAAATGATCCAGCACAAAAAAAAAAATATATTGGAAAGTCAAATCAGTTATCTCATATCATAGGCTAAGCATTAAATAGGTGATGAGAATCGTTAAAATACATTTTCAAAGGATGTTTGTCAAGCGTTGCATTAACGCAACAGCAACTCTTAATGGGTTCCCAAACCACGCGAATTAGTGTTCAAGGGTGTGTCATTCGAGCATTCGACAAGAATACTACGTCAGCCTCTTACTACGTGAAATTGACCAATGAACAAATTAAAAAAACCTGGTAATATAGAAATGGGCTAATTCCGTTCCTTAAATTCATCCCAAGCGATTGCGTTCTATTAAAAAATCGTTCAAAAAACGAATATTTTTATTTGTTCTTTTTTCGCCAAGCAAGTTGGAACGATTCGTTATTCAAACGATATTTGCTGATAAACTTATTATCAGACAAATCTATTGGGTTTCCCCGCCCAGCTTAATAAGTTTCCGGTCGGGGTTTCTTTTTGTCTTGTAAAAAAATATGGAATTTGACATTTTTCATTGATATTGAGTGCCAAAAAACAGTAAAATAAACAGTTCGCACGTGATTGCTCGAGTGGTCTGAGACCAATCGTTCCGTGGCGTCATTCGCACGCGAAGGGTTTGTTCATTCAATTAGGAAACCCAAAAATCGGCGAATCTCTACCCATTCAAGACGAATCGTTCGCTTTGCGTTTTCAGTTAAATAATGACCTGAATCAATGTTTAATTGTCCGCACATGGACAGTTCTACCATATTTTTGATTTCAGGTACAAGAAACTTGTGAAATTTATTTTTTCAAAGTCACTTTAAATGTGTGCAAACTTTCTTTTAATGGTTCAAATTCAGCAAAGCTTATTTGTAAAACAAAACAAAAAATTAAAATAAGATGTGACATTTTTTTTTTTTAAAGTAGGTCTGCAGGAATCTGTAGGTAGCAGAATCTGTCACTTAACCCGCTTCCACACATTTGTGTTTAACAGGAAAAAACGCGCCAAACACAACATTAATTCTATATTAAAACATTTACACGCTAAATTTGAATAGTTTCATTTATTTTCTTTCGAAAATTCTATAATTATTTGTTATCGTTTGCTAAAATAATTTATGTTCAAAGAATTAAATATGTAAATTCCTCTCTTGTAATAGAAAGAAATCATTTCATATCAACATACAATCAAAGAATATTTTTGTGAAATACTTTGACGTCATTTTAAACTGATTTATTGTTTAAAAGAATTGAAGTTTATCGAGAGATTGTTGCGAATGGCAATGGTGATTTAATTCTAATAAAAATTTGGCTAGTTTCATTTATTTTTATTTCGAAAATTCAATAATTATTACTTATCGTTTGCAAAAATTCATTTATATTTAAAAAGATAAATATGAATTATTCATCGCTTTTAAATAGAATGAAAACATTTCATATCAACATACAAAGAATCCGTAGTGAAAATATATTTGACGTCATTTTAAACTGATCGATGTCGCAAAAATAATTTTATTTTAATTTATTGTCTAAAAGAATTACAGTTTTCTCGAGCGATTGTTGCGAATGGCTATGGTGATTTAATTCTAATAATAACAGAACCTGTTCACCCAGCCCTCTTCCTTACAACATTTGTGTTCAACAAGAAAGTTGAGCCAGTGAGTGAACAGGCCCCAGTGAATGAACAGTTGGAAAATACATTTATAAAATAAAGATTGAAAATCATTAAACTGGATGAATTGGATAAACCTTTTTTCTAGTTATCAGTAAGACTTGTAAAATAAATACTGAGCATAGAAAAATGTCAATGAATCTAGTTTGTAATTAAAATCCAACATGTTTATTGACTGGACATTTTTGTGTTCATTCACTGGTAATGAACTGTTCATTCACTTAGCTTAAGCGTTCATTCACTGGTTAGTCTACCCTATAAAGCTTTAAACGCTAAATTTGGATAGTTTAATTTATTTTTTTCGAAAATTCAATAATTATTCATTACTTATTATCGTTTGCAATTTAGTTTCAAAGAATAAATATGTAATATTCCTCTCTTTTAAATAGAACCAAAACATTTCATATAAAAACAAACAAAAAATCTAGTAGTGAAATATATTTGACGTCTTTTCAAACTGATCGATGTCGCAAAAATAAATTTATTTTAATTTATGGTCTAAAAGAATTAAAGTTTCTCTAGAGATTGTTGTGATGGCAATGGTGATTTAATTCTAATAAAAATGGCTTCCTAAACTTTTTAAATGAGCATTAAATTATGCAGTTTTTTAAATAACTGAAGTACTTCGAATTATTTTCTGAAATTTTCAATGTATTCTAATTTCGACAGTCATACAGACGGACAGACAGTCAGATAGACGGACTGAACGATTATAATACCTTCCACTTTTTACGTTATAAAACGTAGTGCAGAAGTTAAAAAACGGTATTAAAAAATCGATTAAAACCGGCCTTACGATAAAAACCGGTTAGCCTTACACCCGGCTTCAGTTTTTCATCCCTAGATCATGGGGGACGATAAGGAAGTGAAGGTAATTAAGGAACGAAAGAAAGTTCATTGTGTTTTCTGCTCTTTTTTGTGTTGGAACTAACTCCAGATTAACGGGAATGGATTTTTTACTCTTTTACTCACTTAAACAATATTTATGAAAAAAAAACATGCTCTAGCAAATATTAACCTTAACCCTGTGAGACTGTAAAGAAAGCAATAAAGCCACGCAGCTCAATTCAATAAGTTTTTTGATCTTTTTAGTCTTGTTGGTAAAGACTTGCAAAAAAATGAAGCTGCTAACTGAAATGTGAGTTTTCTGCAATCTAGTTTTCATTATTGAAGATTTGAAGATTTTACTGTAGCTCCATCAAGTGTCTCTTCACCGCTTCAGCAATGAGACCAGTGAATGTACCAAAACCCAGGGAAACAGTTTAAGAGGAGAGAAATCCATATCATAAATATCAATAGTCAAAATTTAATGGAAGGCATTTGTTAAGATATGGTATTAGTTCATTTAAAATTTAAATGAATGAAATTTTTTAGCAAAAAATGTGTTTTAATTTGAGCACTAAACTAAATATTTGACATTTGAGACAGGGGACGGTAAGTAATTTTGGGCAATCTTTTTGTTCCTAATAATTTTGGTGTCTCTTTGTTTTAAAATACCATTTTATATTTATATAAGGACCACTCTATTAGTATAAGAAAAAATTAAAACGAAATAATAATGTTTTCACATGTTATGCCCAAAGGAGATAAAATTAAATATTATGGTAGAATTGCCCACATACTTATACAAAATATATTAAAGTGTGCTCACATGTTCGACACTGAAGTGCGTGAAAATGAGCGTGAAGAGGGCTTTCCGGGCGCCATGATATCCCAGATGCAATTTTGCGTGGTTAGGGTAGTCGTTCGGGAAATTGGGGCTGGTGATCGTGCCCCGGTCTTGATCCAGCACGCCCCCGCAGGCATCTGTGGGGGAGAAAACGGGATTAGAGACTGTTGGGAACTCCAAGAATGAAGAACCCCTAAAGAAATGTTGGTTCGTTTTTCTGCTATTTAATGGTTTGGCCGCATACTATCTCAAGTAAACAACTAACTAAAAAAACTAAATTGTTGTAGGGGATTATACAGCAGTGCTAATTTCACATAAAACGAAAAAAACAAGTTCGTAAAAATAATAAAAATATCAGGTCTTTTATCATATTTTTTTTCTTAAAATTGTATTAAAATTGTAAAGACTGAATCTCATTTTAAAACTTGACTCGTACACTTCTTCTCTCGCAAGAAAATAGTTCCCTTTTTTTTATGACAGTTTATGGGGATGAAAAAAAGAAACGGTTAAACCGATAATCGGTTTTTGGTTTGGTTTGAACCGACAAAATCGGTTTAGTGTAAAGGGGGTTATGCTGCGAAATAACAATTACTTTTAGAAATATTTAATTTTTTGAAATTTCGGTTTTAAAGGCAAATAAATAGATTATTTAGTCCTTTAAACAATGACAATGCAAATGAAACCCTATCCCTATTCAACCACTAAACTGCATATTACACAATAGAATCGGTTCTCGATTAATTTTTTTAATAACTATGCATAGTACTGAAAGGTGTTTTTTCATCAAATTAATAGTAAATGTTTTAAAAATTGTTATGTTATTCATATTAACGATGCAATATACGTTTTGGTACAAAAACAAAGAAATGTGAGTGAAAGATAAATTAATTGTTGTTAAAACTTATGAGGGTTAATGTCTGTTATTATTATATGCCTCATAAAGTTAATACTTTAAATAATTTTTTTCCCTTTTTACGAAAGATACTTTTTTTTATTTTTTGCCTTAATCAAAAGATCATTTTATGATTTAATAATATGATTATTTTAAACCCCTGACGTAATAGAAGAGTTTGGTTGTTCCTCGGCCAATTACCCCTCACAATAATTTGTCGTCCTCACCATCCCAAAAACAAAAACGTGCTGCCTTTTGCCCTTACATACATAGCGCAGTCAATATTCGCCTACCCGGGAAAAATTTGCCCCAAAATTTAGTTAAAATTTTTTTTAAAAAAAATTGGTTATTTTTGAATGTATTCCCCTTGTAAAATTTATTCCCCAAATTTTTTAAAAATCAATCTCTAACTAGACCCCCCCAAAAACTAAAGTTTAATTTTTTTTTAAATTAAAAAGTTTAAACCTTTCCCCCCAAAATCAGTTTCCCTCTTTTTAAATTTAAAAAGCAATTTTAGTTCAGCAATTTTTTTTAAAAGGGGTTTAAAATAAGATTACAATTTTTAAAAAACCCCCTTGAAAAATTTTAATAAATTTTTAAATTTTAATTGTCAAAGTGGTTTATCATTACATTGGAAAAACCAAACGCGCCTTTAAAAAAAATTCTTCAATAGTTTGGAATTTTGAACACGGTTTTGTCCAAAAAAGGGTGAGTTTTCCCGGTCCTTCAATTGCCCAACATTTTTTGGAATATTACCCTTTTTTCCCCCAATTTTTTAAATTTCCCTTTCAAGAAAATAAAAATGTCCCGGAAGAAAAACCTCACCCTTTTAATTTCTAAAGATTTTTAGTAAACAACCCGGGCCCGTAATACTTAAACTTATTTTCTGGTCGGGATAATTGTTTTTTTCCCCTTGGGGTTTTTTTTGGGTATTCTTTTTGTTGTTTTCGTTTTTTTAATTTAAAAAAATTTTTTTTTAAAAAATACCCTTTTTTGTTTTAAAATCACCCTTTGATTTTATTTTTTAATTTTTTTATCTTTTTTATCATTTTTAAATTTAAGTCTCAAAAAAAAGTATTTTTTAAAATTTTTTTTAATTTTAGTTTTAGAAGATAAGCTTTTTTTTTTTTTTAAAAAGGAATATAGAATTTTTTTAGATCAAAATAAAACCCAAATCCCCGTTTCTTGGGCCGTTTTAGGGGGTTTAAAAGAATTTTTAAAAACTAAAACAGTGAAGTAGGGGGGTTTTTTTCGGTTTGCTCCCCACCTTTGGGGGCCCCAATTTTTTTAAAACTTTAAAAAAAATTTTTTTATTGGGAAGAGATAAAAGAAAGGGGAAAATTTTTTACCAAAAAAAAAAATTTATGTCTGGTGCACTATTATAAACAGTAAATTGTTGTGAAAATGAAAGTATTGTTGGCGAAAGGGGGGAGTAATTTTTCCCTGAAAATTTTACTTTTAAAATTTTTAAGCAATTGCTTTAAATTTTTGTAGTGGAAATTGAAAAATGTATTATGAGGACGTCCCAGCATTTCACCCGTTTTTTCATTATTTTGGGGATAAATTTTTGACACAAAATGATAGTTATTAAATGGAGGTTTTAAATATTTAAAACCCTTGCTTATTTTTCTAAAAAATAAACAGCTTAGAAATATTGTTTTCGAAAAAAAAAGTAACCGATGTTCTGAATTAAATAGAATAAAATATTCTACTTTAAACATAACTGATGTTATTAGTTTCGATAGACGAATAAAATTTTTTAAAATATAAGCATTTTAAGTTGCTCTTTAAAAATAAAAAATTGTAAAATCGGACGCTTAGAATAGGTTTTATAACTGACCGTCCCCCCTTAATCGAAGGTAAAAAGACGGCAGGAAAAGTTATAGAAAAAAAAAATAAGTATTTTCATGACATAAAATTTCCCGCATTTTTTTTTTAAAAAGACGATTGGAACAGAATTTTGGGAAAAAGGTGTGCAGACGAAGGCGGATGAAAAACTCCAAAATAATAATACCTAAATTTTCCCTGTATTTTTAAAAACTTTTAAATTTATAAAATTTTAAAAGAAAACAGGCTAAATACATCTAATTTAAAAAATTAATTATTTTTGATAGTAATTGATTTGGGGCAAACAGTTAAAGTATTGAGAAAAACCTACATATCTGTTCTTAACAGTAAAAAATCTGTAGTCTTAGATTTTTTCAGAACACTTATTGAAAAAAATAATAAAAACCCCCTCTATTAAATATAAAAAAAACATACTGCAAGGTTTTTTGGAAAAAAACAAGTAAACCTATAAAAAAATCACTCGTAGCCAAAGTCGAGTGTGGACGCCATCATTTTTTTGTTTTGTGTATCTAAGGACGAGCAGCGTTTTTAAAAAAAAATCGTCTTTAAAGGACAACGCGTTTTTAAACCAGAGACTGTGAAAAAAAATTTACACTAAGCAGTGGAATTTTAAAAACAGCTGCCATCAAATGACTATCAAAAAACTCGGACTATCAAAATACCTGGGCTATCAAAAACTCTGTGAGAATGGCCTCAAAATCTTAGGATATATTTATATGCCAGACACAGTTTAAAAATTAATAATAGAGTGACTTATTTCCATATGTTTTTTTATACAAATGTACTATACTAACTGTAAATAAGTCTTTGACAAACTTTAAAAAAAAAGGAATGGCGGTTTTATAGCTATGCCGATTTTTGTAATCAAGAACGGCGAAAAGTCGCCTAATATAGGGTCGTTTTTTCCAATATATTTTTTGTTTGTCCTTCAGCTAGTAATTTATTTTAAATCTAAGAACTATTTTTGGGGCCAATTTATCCCAAATATTTGATTGAAACCCCGTTTATCTTGAGGTTTCTTAGTTTAAAATGAAGGACAGATTTTATAAATATTTTCATACCATATTAATTGCAACCTTTAAAAAACCTCTGAAGATGGATAGATAAGCAAGGCAAAGTTCAAACTTATTTTTTTTTTCTTGCCCTACTTAGATGTAACTTTTTTTTTTCAAGATTATTTTCGTCGAATTTTTTTTCTCTCGGATGGACTTGTTCTGCGAATAGATGTTTTTTATTTTTTTGGATGAAAATAAAAAATGCGCGTAGTTGCAAGCGTATTTTCTTCTTTTTTAACTCAAAATTTAAAATAATAATTAATATAGACTATTTTTTTTTAATTGGGGCGCATTATTGGGGTCAGCCCTTTTGCAGACTCGGCATATTCCGCAAACTGAGAGTCATTTCTTGGCACCATATAGGCACCTCCTACAATTTTTACTTAAAACGACATTTGAGCTCAACAAGAAAACACTTTTTACCACCTTAGAAAAAAATTTTGCCCCAAAAAGGGCCTTTAGCTATTCTAATTTAAAATTTAAAAAGGCCAAATTATGTCTGTTTATTAAACTTTTTTGCGCAAATTTATCGTTTGCTAAAACGTTTAAAATTCGAAGAAAAATGATGTATTTTTTTTTTGTAAAAATGAAGCGAAATTATATACTAAAATTTACCTTTTTAAATTTTTTTTGTTAATTAAAAAACAGATTTTTAAAGAAAAAAAGGGCGTTTTCTGTCGTTTTTTAATAAGCATCTTTTTATATATAGTACAAAAATTTCCCCCTTTTCATTAACTTTTTGAAAAAAGCAATTTGTATTAACCTAGTTTTTTAAATTAATTTTTCTTTTTGAAGAAAAATATTTTGTAAATTTAGTGCTTTAAAATAATTTTAATGGGGTGTAAAAACTATAATGATTCCAACCTGATTCATATCACATGAAAAAATATTTCTTATTTTTTATTTTATTTTAAATAAGTTTCTCGTGCTTTTTTGAAAGTAGTAAAAATAGGAATATTAATAAAATTTTTAATTTTTATGTTATTTCAGGTAAATTAAATTTTGTTAGTTTTAAAATTTTTAAAAATTTTTTTTTCCATATGAGCATCCATTTTTTGTGAGTCTTGTTGTTAGTTCGGTGAAAGTGGGAAAACGTAAAAACCAACTGAAATTTTAAAAATCATCCGCTTTTTATTTAAAACGTGGGGGGGTAGCAAAAAGACTCAAGCGTACTGTTTTATTTTTAAAAATTTTTATATAATAAATATTTTATAAATTTTTTTTTTAAGAAGTAGGTTTATAACAGAATCATCACTAAAACCCCTTCCACATTTTGCTCACCAGGAAAACACAATATTTTTTACGACCTAGAAAAAAATTCGCCCCAAAAAGGGCCTTTTTAATAGTTTAAAATTTAAACATTTGGTGTGGGCGCCCCAAATTTTCTTTTTTTAAAAAAAATTCTTTTTCTATTTTTTCCCCCCTAGCCCGAAAATCCCCTAAATGTGGTAAACATTCCCCTCCATATTTGAACACTCGGCAGGGGTGGGGAGCCCAGTCAGTAAAAGGGGTTCGCCTTGCAAACGATAGGTCCAAATTGGGTCTGGTCTCCAAATTACTGCCCCATCTATAAAACGGCCCATGCAGCCAAAAAGTGTCCGACAATAATACGATGTGTGGCGGTAGTGCACGTTAAATATTTTTTAAAGTTCGCGCTACGTACGATGCAACCCTTAAAAAATTGCATTGGGTGCCTACTCAGGGGTTGGCTTATCCTTACCGGGGTTTTTAAATTTAGAACCCGTGGTCAATAGCCGTACGTATATGCTCATGCGATGATAAATTTCCCAAATAACCCTAAGCCCTACAACTGGATGGGGAAATTGCACCCCTACTTAACTTTTCAAAATCGCTAAAAACCGCAATGTCTAATCCCGTCGGTCATTTTATCATACATGTTGAAATTGCCAGTTTCATAAACATAAAGAACTTGAGCTGTATGTTGAGAGAAAAAGACATTTCCCCTTTGAAGATCAGATCTAGAATAGTTAAAGCCTTATGTCATGGAAAATTGTACAATCTTCAATTTTTACCATTTGTAAACATAAATTAAATGAAATTCGGAACAAAAAAAAAAACAAGATTTAAACTCAAAAAATAAAAAAAAACAAAGAAAAAAAAAATTTTTAACCATTACCCAAAATTTTAGTAACCCGTACCAAATTATTTGGTGTATATGGTTAATAGGGATTTGTAACGTTTCCAAATGATTTGGGAACGAAAATTTGGACCGCACTAGTATTTTGAGCTAAAACTAATAAATTTGGGAAAATATACAATGTATTTGTTTTTGTTACTAAATATTTAGTAAACCGTACCAAACGAGAAAAAATATACTTTCTATTAATTACCCAAAAATTTGTTTTCAAGGACCAAAAATTTGGTCCCAATTTACCCCAAAAGAAATAAAAGTATTAGGGATAATTTTCCAAATTTTATTATCGGGAAAACCCAAAAATTTTGGGAAAAATTACCCAAAACCAAAAAAAAAATTGGTTTGTTAAAAAATATTTTTTTTCTAGTACCAAAAAATTTGGCGAGATTTACCAAAACTTTTTAACGCAGTTAATTCTACCAAATATTTTTTTGTCAAGTACCATTTTTTACTATACAGAACCAAACAATTAAAAGTATTTTTAATTTTTACCAAATTTTAACAAGTTAAAAAGGGCCTATTAAAAAGATTGCTTAAAAAAAACCCCTAATGAAGTAATTAAAAGGATTTTAAAAAGAGTTTAAATCCCCTTAAAAAAAAGGTGTAGTCTATTTTAGAATCCGTCATATCTATAGATACCTTTCACCCCAACACACTAGCGTTTTACCCTCTAATGATGCCAAAGGGGGGGCTCAAAGGTGCCAAAAAATTTATGACTAAGTCTAACTAAAACTATCCCTTTTTTTTAAAGAAATTTTAAAGCGGTTTTTTCCCCACCCAATTTTGAATTATTCATTGGTTTTTAAGCAAAAATTTAAAAATGGACTTTTTTGGTACCGCAGCAAAAATTGTACACGGAAAAAAAAAGGTAGTAACCGTTACCAATATATTGGTGATCAGATTTACTTGCGGTACCAAATAGCTCGCGGTTAACAAAAACATTGTCCCTTTTAGCAAAATCCTTTGCTCAAAATTGACCGCTCGTTTGGCTGGCAGCTAGGAACCCTGGGTTTTTGGCGGCAAAAACAACATTACAATGGCGGAGAAAAGGGGTGCGAATTACAAAAAAGCTTGGGGTTTTTCTATACAAATTCAAGGTAAAGAAAATTTATGTGTTTTAAAATGTTATATTTAAAAAATACTAAAATGGTAGCTTATATTAGAAAAATATATTTTAAAACTTTTTAATTTTAAGTAGCACATCAGAAAATATCCCGACACTACTTTCAAGTGCTTCGAAAGAAAGTTTTTTTATTATTTTAGATTTCATTTCATAATCATTTTTTTATATTTTTAGTTTTCTATTGATTTTTTTATCCAATATCCCCATTTTTAAATATATTTTTATAGTTATATATATTTTTAATAGCCTTAGGTTAAAATGGCGGTCTGTATTTTTTCCTTTGTTCGGTTTCTCGCATAATGCCAACCCTACGGATTGTCCTAGTTTTTGGACGAGGTTTTCAAACACGGAGTTACGGAAACACAGTAAAAATACGGATAAATTGATCAAAAATACAAAATTATTTTGGAGATTGTTTCGCCCTTTGGATTTTAAATCTTTTCATTTAAGAATCAATCTTTTTCGGCCCAGAAAAAAAAAGGGTGTGATTTTAATGGGTTTTTAAAAAAAAAACAAAAAGATGTAATTTTATTTTTCGGGAAAAAAATGCCCCCAAAGCGGATCAAAGTATTTTTCTTTTTTCGTCGGAAATAAACCACCCCGAAGACTTGTAAAATTTTCCCCTAGCCCGCGTAATCGCAGAAAGGGTTTGGTTCTTTTAAAGTTTTACTTGTGATCAGATTTTAACCACCGCTTCGCCTAGAATATTGTAGTTTCAGAGTAAACGTTGCATAGGTCTCGTTTTTTTTTTTTTTTTTAAATTTTCCTCTGAAAAAAATCGTTTAACCCAAAACCCCAACCTCGCAATATTTACTGGTGTCGTATGATCAGGGTTTCAGGGTTTGTTTTTTTTAGTTAGGAGATAAGCAACCAAATATTTTGGGACTTTGTTTCTTAAAAATTACGATCCGTGGAGCCAAAGCCGTACTTTGGAAAATTTTTTTTGTTGCTGGGGAATTTTATTTTGTTTGAATTGAAAATAAA
>JAFNEN010002637.1:0-14715 GCA_019343175.1 Oedothorax gibbosus
AAAAAATTACTAGGTATGAGCATTTGGTTACATTCTACATAAATTATGTTGAGTTATCATTGCACTGGAGCACTGCAAGGGCTATTGGAGACGGACGTCATACGTTATAACCACAGTCAAGTGATGAGCCCAACACAACTTTTAAGGAACGACATTGTAAGCAACGTTGAGACATTAGAGCATATTTTAACCTGCACTCCCTCTACACTGAGTATTATTCATCAGACATTTTGCTGCACACACTACTTATAGGTTAGCAGTTTGTTATTTACGTAACCCTGAGGCTGACACCTGTCACATGCAAGAGAAGCGCCTTACCCATTGGGCTTCCTAGCCTTATAAATAGGGTTGAAATAAGTTTAGCATAATCCAATTAATCTAATGTTTGGCAAAATTTGGCTTACTTTGCAATACTACTTGGCACACTTTTCAGGCAATCAGGCCAATGCTCAGGACGTAGGTTAAGCAGCACAGCAACATTCATAGCCAGTTGGGCTTCATTGATGGACACTAACTTAACAATTAGTTCTTTTTGTAAGAATCTGTGTTCAGAAATTAAATCCTGTAAAAGTCAAACATTAGACCATAAAATCACTTCAAATATCAACAATTTGAAGTATAGTGACAACAATGACTTGACTTGACAAGAAATAGTCAAAAGAAAGTTAGTAGGAGGGTTTTATGCTTTGTACAAAAAAGTTGCCATAATCTATAATATCTTATTTTTGGGGATATAACTTGTCAAATTCAAAGTTTAGGTTAAACAGGGATCAATTGGCACAGCCTGGGGGGGGGGATAGGGAGAAACTCACCCATTCTCATAGAGTTTTGCTAAGGGATTTTGAAAAGCTCCATAACCACTGCCCCCCCAAATAAATTCTACCACCCCGCAAATGCAATAATTTAAATAGTTAATAGCTTAAATTGCTTTTTAGGCACAAAAACTTACTGTTAAGTGTAAATAATTAGTTTTGTTCAATATGAGAGAGAGAGACTTACTAATCAATTTCATAATAATCATAAATAACTAATAAATTAAGCAACAAATCCATTTTTGGTGAAACTTATGTACTGCTTTTGCATTATAAAACAAAAATTTCATAATTGGCCATAAAATAGAGATAGAATTAAGCAAATAAAAATACAAAAATCCACAATTTTATTATAAAAGCAACTTACCAAAGTTAATTCTAACCAAGATTCGTATTCAATACTTCCCTGTTAAAATCAAAAATATCATTCTTATGACAAATGGTCACTAATTAAAGTATTTCCAAAACAACAAGTGAATAGACACAAATAAAAACTTTAGTACTGGCTTGAGTGGTTAAATGTGATTATACAAGATTGTGACATAAGTATTTGATTATACTTACTTCAACAAATTTCTTATGGAAAAGGTAATGCATAGATTTGGCAATTTTAGTATTGTGCAAGTTCGGGCAGAATTCTAAAAATAGAATAGAAATCAGGAAACTAAATAGCACACAAAACAAGGTCTACAAAATTTACAAAATATAATAATCATAGATAATAACAAAACAATCTTGTTTGCATAAAATTTATCAATTAGCAACTTTAAACTGCAAATTAATTAAAAATACACCAGAAAATATAAAAGATCCTGTTTTGTTAATTATTTGTGAACAACTCTTAGATAATGAAAATACTTTTTAAGGTTCTGTCTTTAATGATAAAATATCTCCATACAATTCCAAAGGATAAACTTTTTAAACTTATTTTAACAAATACTCACTTAGAGTGACCAGCACAAATACAGGGGTCAAAGTGACAAATTAAGAACATATAGGATTTTTAAAAAAACGTATAGGACAATATAAAACATCAAATAACCGCACATAGTTAATCGGGGTGTCCACGACACATGGACCCTTAACTAGAAGCAATAGAAGAAATATTCTGATTGATAAAACTTGACCTGAACGTTCAAGCTGTTCTTCTGATCACAAAGTTACGGATGCTTGATCAGAAGAAAAAATTCTGCTTGGTCCGACTTGGCGTGAACTGGAGCTACAAAAGTAACGAGATACTATTCTGATCACGTAGAGCAGAGAACTGTCAATCATTATGAGTCAAAGCGTCGTCATCGGTGGATTTCGTGAAAATTACTGGGCAGCAAAATAAGTGTAGGATTGCACTGGCAGTTGGGTTGGTTGATATTTGAAGTGATCTTAATGTAATTGAATTTTAATTAGAACTTTCATCTTTGTTATTAGAATTTAACATTTAAACTTGTTTTTTATTGAAATTTAAGTTTAGTTTTCATTTATAAGGACCGAGAATGGTGGAGTTGAATATCGTTACACTAGAGCTACACAAGAGCTATTGAGGACGGGCGTCATAATTTAAAGCAATCAATTGAATTTTTTGCTCCAATTATATGGGTTACAGCTCTTCAAAAAGCCAAATTTCCTGCAATTTTCTGAACAAATTTTAGGTTATAAAAGTAGTCGCAAAGGATTGAGGTCATGTGACCTTTGTCAACGCGCTTTTCCTATCGTTACGCAGAAAGATACACAAATGCAGAAGGTAACAACACAAGATATAAGACGCGGACACATCCAATTAGCGATATTGTCAGGGAACAGGACATCTCATTACGATCAAGGCAAATAATCCGAAATATAAAAAATTGATGATGAACGCCGTGTTTATTACAAATTTGAACAAAATATAGATCGTATCAATACAGAATTATATAGGACAACTGTAATGAGTGTAATGAGGCCCAGTGGCTTAGTGGTAGTGCTTTGCATTGCCACGCCACAGGTCGGGGTATTGAATCCGGGAAAGGGCGAGGTTAACCCATCCTTTCACCCCTTAGGTGGGTCGATAAAATGGGGACCAAGCATGCTTGGGAACTAAACACTGGGGGTTCCGCGTGATGCTGACCACCTTACCGGGACATATGCCTAGCACCCCAGAGCCCTAGGTTATGAAAGCTGAAATGGGCATGGCAGACCTTGGTCCACTAATGGGCTGTTGCATTTGAACAACTGTAAAATACAGGACAGTAAAGGACGTTTTTTCAGATTTTAAAAATATATAGGATTTATAGGACGTCTGCAACCCCTGTAGCCCTTGCCACCAAGTAATTACTTTGTTGCAGACGGTTTAGTAGCGGGCTAGCATGCCAAAGGTTTGTGGATCAAAACTGGCCTTTGCTACTGCATTTGACAAGGCACCATCTAAGGACACACCTTCTGACAACCTTCACTCAACCCACGCGAGATTCAAAGTAGGTATCAAAATCCTGAAATTCAAAGCCTCAGGCATCAAAATCCTGAGATTCAAAGCCTCAGGCATTTAAGTCCTAAGTCTCACATCAGGCACCAGCATATATAGGCCTATATTAATCATTCCTCCTCCATCTCATTGGAAGGGTGTAGTGCGGGTATCAGTACAAATACCTAAAAGTAGCCCTTGTAACCAAGTAATTACCTTGTCGCAGACGGTTCGGTATTGGGCTTGCATGCAAAAAGGTTCATTGATCAAAATCTGGTTGACCCTTACCCTTTCAGTAGTCTATTGGAAGTGGCACTATCTATGGGCACACATCTGACAAGCTTCCTGCAACATTAACTAAGATTCAAAGCAGGCCGCTAAGTCCTGAGATTCACATAAGGCACCAACATCAACACCCTAAATCAATGGTATCTCATCCAACTCACCAGAAGGGGAGTACTGTGGTGTTCAGCACAAATACCTAATAGTAGCCCTGCCTACCCAGCAATTATTTTGTTAAAGTCGGTTCAGTATTGAGCTTGCTCACAAAAGGTTAAGGGATCAAAACCGGGCATGTCAGTACCGCTTCACACTTAAAGTTTCTCTATTGGAAATATATACAGACCTGTTACCATGCAAGACCCTAAAGAAAAAGGTTTTCTTAACTGAGAAATTTTTGCATATTTATAAAAATTTCAGTTCTTTGTATACTTACCTATATCAATTTTGTAAAGTTCCATATAGGCTGTTAGTTTCTTCATAACCCATTTATTATTGAGTATTATTTTCTTATCTGGGTTTAGGTTTTCGGCATTTACAAATCTAGCAACAAAGCAAAACTAATCAATGCATTGATAGGAAATATAAACATTGAAACAGATTACATGCAGTTTGAAAAGAATATTTATTTTTCCAATTAAGTAGCAGTTCAAACAATTTTTTATTTTCAGTTTTATTGTTACAAAAAAAGGTATTTTTTTTAACGATTCTGCAATTGAACACAATTAAATATGTATTACAGCGGGGATAACCTTGTCTCCACACCAAAGTCTTCTCTCCGCGTTAATTCAAAGTAAAAAAGTTAATTTTCTAAAATACTCTGCCTGTGTTAAAAATATTTCCAAACATGTTTTTTTCAGGGTGGTTACAAAATCGTAGAAAAAAAGTTCCCTGATATTTCCATGATACTTTTACAAAAAATCCCCTGATTTTACAAGAATCTAAACCTGTTGGAAAAAAATTCCCTGATATTTTGCGAAATTTCAAAAATTCCATGAGAATTCCCTGATATTTCCAGAATTAAAAAGTTCCCTGATAATTCCCTGATTTTCAGATTTTCCAGGTTCTGTTACCACCCTGTTTTTGTTCTGATAAATGTAGCTGTTAATAAATGACCAAGGAAAATATAAATTAGAGCTGAACTCAAAACAAGAAAAATAGAAAATGATAGGTTAAGAGTAAACTTTTCAAAAACTAGTTACCACCTGATGAATTCTTTAATTTGGCTGTCTCGCTTGAGTTCATCCAAAGTTTTTACAAATTCATACTGGTAGTGACGCACTTTGGCAAGATACTTTTTCACAAACTCTTCGTTTCCCATGAAAAATAATGGGAACACAATCTGGAAATGGGAACACAATCTGGATAGTGCAAAAACACTCGAAATCGAGATCTTTTTAAATACTTTTTAAATAAATGAAGTTTCTCATGCCATTGTCAACAGTGATTTAAATGACTCAAAATTAAATTTCAATGCTAATTCAATGGGAAATTCGCCGACAGATTATAGATTTATGTCCGTCCGGACGTACAGACAGGCGGACAAAAAGCATGAAAGTTGGGTCTCTGAGGTCAAAGCTTTCTAACAAAAAAAGAATTTTTAAGATCCGATTGATAGAACCGATTTTGGAAGGGGGGTACGGACAGACAGATGGACATCAACCGCATGTCAATACCTACTTTTTCATTTTTTTAATTCTTTCGAATTAAAAAAAGAAAAGTAGGCTAAAAACAATATATAATAAAAATATACTAAAATTAACATTTTATATTATGGTATTAACCAAAAAAATTTACCTCATTTATATGATATTCGTGCTCCAAATTTAGAGCAGAAACTAAATTATAAGCCTGCAACATAAAGGAAATGTTTTAATAAAGCTAAGATCAACTATGTAATATAGAATTTTTTTGACAGCTAAACCTATCAATTTTAAACTGTAAATTGAGGGGAAATATTTCTATAGACAGCCATTTAATTTTATAAAGTAATATCTCTATGAAGATTTCTGCATTTTAAATGTGGTGAAACTAGTGGTAAAAATTAATGAAAAAAGTAGTAAAAACTAGTGGTGTGTAAACGCTACAAATTTTCCAATTAACACTAAAAAATATAACTTAATGTTATAATATCTTACTTATAATAAAAATTTTTGATTAACTCCTCGATTATAACGCTAAAAATATATGTTTATGTGATATCTAAAAGGCCATCTTAAAGAAGGACTTCCTTATAGGGAATTGTCACCAAATGATGCATTAAGTCGCCAAATTTGAAATTTATTTCCTGTCTCAAAATTTTAATGACCGGAGAAGGAGAAATTAAACTACTACTAATAGCATATAGGGTAAAAAATTTATTCAAAAAAATGTTATTTTATAACTTTAATAATATGAGTATCAGGGTTCATACTCCATCTATGATAGTGAAATTCAGGAGTTTCTAAGGAGTTTTTCAGGAGTGCAGCGATGTAAATTCAGAAGGTATAGCGAAATAAATTTGAATATGTGTGTTTATTATTGTATTGGTTATTGGTCTAGTGACTTAGACCAAGAATGAAGGAAACAAGGGGTGTAAATGTTGTGGAAAATTTGAGGCTTCGGTTTAAAAGCCAACCCTCTTTTTTGGGGAAAAAAATAACCTTTTTTTGCGATTTTTTTTAATATTTGTGACCTTTGTTTTAATTTCATGACTTTTTGGGCCGGTAGACCCGATAAAGTACGAGAGAAAACCGACTGGGAAAGGAGGAAAATGATTCATGTCAATTTTTTCAGGAGAGAGGGGGATATCGGGAGATGATACACAAATTTCAGGAGTTATAAGGGCCCTTAAAAAATAAAAATGAAATTCAGGAATTTCAGGAGGCGTACGAACCCTGGATTATATAATACACAATTTAATATTTAACCTACACTTAATATTTAACCTTGTTTATAACGATACTCGTTTTTAGCATCATAAACATCCTGGTCCCTTGAATTACAATATAGCCAGGTTATAACATATTCAGAATAGAAAATTACTTTTTTGAAGTTCCTTGTGGATAGCATATGATGAATTATATTTTTTGCATACTCTTTCTCCTTGGAAAGGTTGAAAATCTCACACAGCTGCTTTATCACAGAGTTGTCATTAAGATCCACAGCAACATCCAAAGCCTTCATTCTAATTCCTTTGGTAATCGGAAAGGAAAGATTATACCTAGAACTAGGGATGCAACGGATATCCGGCCAACATACTGCATCCGGCCATTAGACCGGATAGTTGGCAGTAGCCGGATAATACAACTATCCGGCAGTACTATTCGGCCTGTTAAAACTGAATCTTTCTCAATAAAATTTTTTATTGTTGTAATTGTTAAACTAACTGACTATTTTTCCTTAGTCAACAGGTTATTTTTAATACATTTTATTGGATTGATATTTCACAGTATGTTAATAACAAATAAAGCATATTAGATTTGTTTCAAGTTCAAGATACGTAAATTATGGTGTAAAAAAAGTAATAGTTCTGCGTTCTTTGGTAGAATACGGTTTCGTTTTTTTTCGTAGATGAGTCCAGCTTCTAAAAACAGTCGCTCACTGTATATGCTGCTAGCTGGTGAAGAAAGGTACTTGTTTACTAGTTTTGCTAAGATTGGGAAGTTAGTGGCATTGATTTTCCACCATGAGAAAGGACAGACTTTTCTGTCAACGGCAGGTTTAGAAAGATATTCATTCAACTCTTGAAGGATGGTTTCTTCACCTTCACAATTCTTCTCTGGGTCATCTTGCGAAGTGGTACTTATTTCTTTGAAACAGTCCCAAAAAGATATTGGATTCTTCTTGCCATCAGTATCAGTGTCACCATTTAGAACTTCAGATTCTGGATTTGATTCTTGTTGTCGATCTTCTGACGAATCCTGTAGACTGCTCTCTTCTTTCATCAGTTTTAAGACGGAAGATTTTATCACTTCGATATTTTCCTTGGGTGTAAAAAGTACCTTAAATCTAGGATCCAACATAGTTGCTACCAAAAAATGATCATTGAGATGTAAAGAACAAAAGCGTTGGTCAATGTTCTTTTGTAAGCAATCTTTCATAGTTCCTAGGCCGAAAACTTTAACGTTTGTTAGATACTTTTTTAGTGTAACTACCATAGGTAAAACTTCTGAAATCAAAGATTTTGTTGAGCTAATCTGCTTCGTAACATCTTGGAAAGGTTGGAGGAGAATCAGGCAATAGGGTTGGTAATTGGGTGGTAAAAAGAACATTAATTTTATGAACTTGATTGTTTCTAAAAATATATATGTTAATTTGTTGTAAGTAGGGGAGATGTGGCTTGAATGGGACAAGTTATGAATAGGACACTGGCCATAAATCTTTAATTATAAGTGGTTTTGGTTTCAGATTCAGTCAGTAGATGTAGAAGAGGCTAGTGGTTATACTATAAGTCATCCAAAGTAAACCTGCTACGACTGTAAAAGTGTTTACGCAATGTGACATTTTATACTTCTGAAGCCTAAAAGGGCCGGATATTCGGCCGGATATCCGGCCCAAAGTGAGGCCGGATATTCGGTATCCGGCCAAAATGGTATCCGTTGCATCACTACCTAGAACCAAAAATTTTATAACAGGTTTAAAATACTACTGCAGCAGAATCAAGATTACTCACAAATAAAGAACCCCTTGATTGCACAGGAATCTTCCCGTAATCAGATCTGCTTGGCGGATGTTGGTGACAGGAAACCTGTTTCTCACTTGCTTCTTCTCTCACGGTACAAGCATGGGGCTCAAGTCTGGGGTGAATCAGGGTTGCCGGGAAAGAAGAACCAAGTAAGAAACCGTTTCCTTACACCAGTTAAGGTGATGACTCGCTATCGTCGCCAATGAGGCCTGATGCTGACATATTCCTATGCAATGAAGATGTTTTTCCCTTTTACTCTTCAAATAGGTTTGACCAAAAGCTTATGCCATTAAGAGCAACGCAATTAGTACAATAGACCAGTAGTCACAGTGCTTGGCAATGATGGGCCACCCCATTCAAGTCATAAGGGAGAATAAGACCGAATGACCTCAGGTCTCCCAACCAAAGTGCCTCATCAGTGTTAATTCAATGGGGAAAAATTATTTCCTAAGCCCTTTTTCTCTGGCTGTATTGAATATTTTTTCTAATTGTTTTTTATATATGATAAATATAGCTGACTTACAGGGCTCTATAATCTCAATTTTTGAAATTGCTTCGAATATTTTGTGGTAAATTATATATCCAGTGGCATCAGTCAGTCCATTAACACAGAATATATTTACTCAGCAAATAACTTTTCATGACCGTTTCACCTTTTCACATCCCCCAATCTTGCACCTAATTGGTCAATTTAACTAGGCAAACCATAACAATCTGAATCAATTTGTCACTTTGCAACTTACACCAAACCAGCTCGGCACAACAGTACATTACTGGGCCAAGGCCTGCCGTGCCCATTTCAGCTTTCATGACCTAGGGCTCTGGGGTGCTAGGCATATGTCCCGGTAAGGTGGTCAGCCTCATGCGGAACCCCCAGTGTTTAGTTCTCAAGCATGCCTGGTATCCATTTTATCAACCCACTCAATGGATGAAAGAATGGGTCAACCTCGCCCAATCCGGGGTTCGATCCCCGGACCTGTGTCGTGGCAATGTGAAGCACTACCACTAAGCCACTGGGCCTCTTATATGCAACATACAAAGTTTTATATTTGGCCTATTAGTTACTGTTTGTCTTTGTTGATGTCATGCCTAGTATTTTTTTTAATCGGTCCAAAAAATTAGTAGGCATGACATCCAAGAAAGACAAACAGTAACAGATGTCCCGATGAAATTTTTTCTGAAAATTTGGATAATCAGCAGTGCTTCGGATAATTGGAGTTCTATTTTACCACATATAGGATTTTGATGCAATCTCAGGAGGATAAATACATTGAACAATTTAAACAAATATTCAGAAAATATCTAGTTTGCACATGAAACACAAGAGTATTCATGAATGAAACAACATTGATTATTGTCGCAAATAGTTTATTTGTTGGTAAAATTTTAAAATGTTGCTGTGAATCTGAAGTTCGCCTTCTTCAGAAAAATACACAACTCAAACTAACCGTCGACGTCTTAAAGCTGTGAAACTTGATATCTGAAAAAGGGGTGTACAGAGAGAGGGGTGAAACGGATAAACTATCTTCTTAAAACCCACAATAACTTAGTTCATCCAACATGCCAGAGTTCTACCAAATTAGGAAAAGCCTCATAGCAACAGATTAACTGTTTCGTTTCTCCCCTCCCATACACAATTCTCTCTCCTTCTACCCCCCTTTTCCAAATATAATTTTTCACAGCTTTGAGCCGTCGACTGTTAATTTGTGTTGTGACACAAATTTTCAGACTTGCAGATACATGTAAAATGTGTAGCAACAACAAAACTTTTTTGTGTCAATAATCTACGTTGTTTCCTTTGGGAGTACACTCTTAAATTTAAACAAATAAAGGTTTTTTTTTACATTTGGCACCACTCCTTCACGGCCGCGACAATCTTCCCCAGCATCCATGGGTGCTTCTTACGACTAAAACCCTCTCCATACCACATGAGGTCCAGTACCATATACAGTGGGTCACTTTGGTACGACATGGCCGCGAACAGAACATTGGTGAAAACGGCTGGCTCCTTACACTTGGTTGACAGTTCAACAAGAAGGTCTTTGAGAAAAGGGGGGATGTTGGAGGCTTGGGCCTTCTGCGGGTCAACCTTCTGCATGGTTAGGCTGGAATAGGTAAAATAGGTAAATAATTTAAGAAGAACTTCAATTATCTGAAGCAATTGCAGAGCTTAGCGGAAGAACCTGAAATTTTTGAAAAGTGACATCTGACATTTTTAAAAAACTTGAGATTTTTGTGCTAATAAACATATTACTAACTTCTTTAACGGTAACAAGTTCCCCCTTTTTCATAAGTTTAGTATATTTTTTAAGGTTTGCAAGTACCGTTTTCAACAGATCTGAGTGCAAACGAAAAACTTTAAATCTCATTTTCACCTTTTTGTCACTTAGCACGTTCTTCCACTAAGCACTTCAATTGAGACCTAATCACATGCATATAATCAGAAACTCAGATAATTAAAGTGAATCAGAAAAAAAGTGTATGGTTTAATAAATTACTTAATGTATTGTTGGGCTGCGAGATCTTGTAGTTCTAGTTTTGGGTAAATTTTAATTTCACGGTACTGCTTGGCGCGGCTCCAGAAACAACAACAACTTGGCGAAACTCGCGTGTTTCCGCATTGCCAGATTCCTTTCCGCCGATGCAGTAACCCTAGTTACTTTTGAAAAAAAAAACCAGACTCAGGGTTTTGGTTTGCTTTGGGCAACACACACAATGGGCTTTACACTACACAATGGGCTAGTAGTGGCAATCCAGTTTAGTTTCGTTTGAATTTTCGTAGGACTAGAGCTACACGAGTGGGAATCCAGTTTAGTTTAGTTTGAATTATCGTCGCACTAGAGCTACACGAGTGGCAATCCAGTTTAGTTTAGTTTGAATTATTGTCGCACTAGAGCTACACGAATGAGTGGCAATCCAGTACACACGCGTTTGGGGCCCCGGGCAATTTTGTTTTCTCTAAAAAACATCAGTATCTAACATGGGGCAGTATTGTAGGGCCCATTGAAAGCCTAAATATTGGTTTGGGGCCCCGGGCAGTTTTGTTTTACAAAGCAAAACAAAAAATTTTAAGTACAAAAATTTAGTTTTATTCTTTCAAAACTGAATGATAGCTAGCTGTCCAGCCATTTTCAAACCGATAAAAAATTCAGAATTTTAATACGCACCATCCATAATAATCGGATGTTCAAAAGCCAAACGTAACCCCAAACGTAATGACGATAGAACAAAAAGAAATTTATTAGAATAAAAATAATTCCGTGCGCACAACATCCGCGCTACCTAAATACCACGCAAGTATTACCAGCGCCGGCGATTGGTCAAAAACTTATTTAGAACAAATAAATCCCACGCGCCTAACATCCGCGCAAGTATAACCAGCGCCACCTAGCCACAACAAAGACGCCACAACGCATTTCACCAGAAAATGCTGCATCACCAAAAATAATTGTTTATCGCTCCCTACAAAAGCGCCAAATCCCTTGGCGACAGAAGTACCGTCAAATTAAAATTAGCCTAGTTTTGGTCATCATCAACCAAAACCAAAGACCAAGGTGCCGTTTGGCAGTTTGCATTACAGATTTTCGCCAGCATTTTTTTTTTCCAACTTATGTTGGTTTCTTTTAAAAACTATGGTGAATGATAGATATTGGAAGTTTACTGCACTATTCATTCAAAAGATAATTTACATAAATAACAGATGAGTCATAAAATAAAAGTAGATACAGCTAGTAAAAGAGTTCATATGTGACATATAAACTATTATGCCCGGCCCATTTGTTACTGTTGGATGTTATGCTGGTTAAATCCTTATTTGGGTATACGTCGACTTTTTCGGAACTTTGGCGACAAAAAAAAGGCTGGCGATAAATAATTCCAATCTGGCAACACAGTTGTTTGACTACGCGGTTTCCGAGTAGCATTGTCAATCATGCGTCGCTACGCGATGTTTTCTCGCTAACAAGTTCGGCAAGTTTAGTTTAGTTTCAATTATCGTCGCACTAGAGCTACACAAGTTCGGAGAGAAATAAAAAGTCGCTGTATACCGAAACTAGGAATTAACCGTTATGCTTAGTATGGTTTCACCGGCATTTTCCGCAAAAATAAATAAAAAATGCTAGGCATGACATCCAGCAAACATGAACAGTAACAGATAGGCCAGGTGGAATTTTCTATGAAATTCGGATAATTAGCAATGCTTTGGATAATTGAAGTTCTACTGTACAAAATTAAGGTACTTAACAACTAATTCACACTGCCTGGGTATGAACTTTTGTTTCTATAACCTAATAATTTAGTTCCAAAACATAAATAATATTTTCTACGCACATGAAAATTAAACCCTTTTAAAGATGTTAAAAAAAGTTATTAGAGAAAACAGCAATTTAATTTCTCAAAATTTAAAATACCCACCTTTAGCTATCATAAAATAAGAAAAATACTTTTAATATTTATGAAAAGAAATAACACATTTTGATAGTAGTTTGTCCTCTTGACTGTCATCAATTTTTTTTTAATACAGTTCGTCACAGCTTTTCCTTTGCATTCAGTTTATTTTTCAGCAATATACAGTGAACACGAACTTCGGAGTTCGAAATCAGAAAACGTAAACAGAAATAACGAAAACAGGAAACGGAAACGAGTAGAGTAGAAATATTTCATTGCTGCTCCTAAATCGTTATCTACCTTTTTTTGTTACTTTATAAATTCAATAATGTCAAAAGTTAAAACTGGTATTTTTAAGTATTTTGTCATCGAAAATGTGTAAATTGTATTAATAATAATAAATTAGTAAGTAACTTGAGCCACGCGAGTCTAGCGACAGAACGTTCCACGGCTCCCAGCTGAGTAGGAAATGTCAAGACACAGACTGCGCATGCGCCTGAACTTGCGTTCAGTTTTAAAATCTCATATTCGGTTTCGGGAATCGATGAGAAGTATGTAGACAACCATATGACTCCCCTTTTTTATAATTCTATTTTTAAATAACTAGTTTTTAATGTATTTTTTTTTAAATATTTGTTCTTGTGTTCCGAAAGGTTTTTATAAGCTCTGAACCGCACTGTTACTTACATAACTTTGAGTGAGAATCACAGAATTTGAAACAAACTTGTACTTATAATTGGTACGATTATAATTAGATATATAATTATAAACAGCAGTGTTATATAATACTAATATCTTTAATAAATATTTTAAGTGAAATTTGCATTTTTCTTACTAATCTTACACACATATAGAAGTTAGATAATCGAGAGAGAAAAAGTCACAATGGAGAAAAAAAAGTGTCAAAGCACGCTCGCAATCCTGGTTTTAGTTTTTGTTTTGTTAATTTTGGTTTCGGGCGCATGCGCAGTCTGCTCAAAGACTCCCCTCTCAGCTGAGAGCCGTGGAACGTTCTGTCGCTAGACTCGCGTACTTGAGCCACCTCAAATTTTTATAAACCAAATCCTCAATATTAAAATGTACTTAAAGCATATTTAACTCATTTACTAACTCTTTTAAGTGTCTTTTTAAACCCTTAAATGTCAAAATGTATGCCAACTATTATATTAGATTGGCATTAAAAATTTAAATCAGCATGCATCTAGGAAAGGAAGACGATAGGGATTTTTTTTTTATAAATAGAAAATTATCCCACATCCCAAGGCTGAAACATTTATTACGTGTTTTCAATTATAAGCTTAGATTCTTCCTCAATAAAACGAAACCAATACTGGGATTTGCTGTCGGGGTTTTGAAACATTAAAAATGTAAAACTACATTCGTCCACAATCAGATCATCATTACGTTTAGTGTTATTCCACACCCCACCCAGCGGGTAGCTACTAGCTCTAGCCGAGCCGTGTGTGACGGAAGCTATGATTGGCTCTGTGTTATGTGAACATAGTCGGTAATTGTTTCTCATCAGGGGGAATGATAATTCTTTTCGGATAACTTCATGCATTTCTTCGTTGTTTATGTCTCTCCGAGAAAACAAGATTCCCCCAAGTGGTTATTCCAGGGTGCCTCCGCAGCGACTCTAGGTCTACAACATGGCGTGCTGCCTCAGCGAAGAGGCCAAGGAGCAAAAAAGAATCAATCAGGAGATTGAAATTCAATTACGAAAAGACAAGCGAGATGCCAGGAGGGAAATCAAACTTCTGCTCCTGGGTACGAAACATTTTAATTTCTATTTTACACCCCTACCTATATTTACTTGCAGACGATTATTAAATATGACGGCCATGTTGATCGGGTGATTATATTATTATTATTAATGTTATATCAATGCGCGATCTGTGCTCAATTTCATTTTATCCCCCGGTTAACTCTAAATTGAAATAGAAACAATAGTTTCTATTTTATACCTCGACCTATATTTACGTGCAGGCGATTATCAAAATATGACGGCCATGTTGATCGGATGTTTTTATTATTTTTTTAATTTATATAATTGCTCTAGGGTCATTCCATGTCAAAACACCCAGGCCATGTAACCCACCGACTCAGATTTTCTTGAAACTTTGTACATTTGTTTCCTA
>JAFNEN010002638.1:0-16042 GCA_019343175.1 Oedothorax gibbosus
AGAGAAAATTTACCCTTTTTCTCCCTTCTGACTCTCCAGGGAAATCCCCTTTGCCCCAGCATTTTGGGCAACAAGGCCTGAGCGGGAACGGGGGTTTCGGGATCCCCAGATAGTCTGGGGTCGCTGTACCCTTTCAAGCCCCTTTTAAGATTGAGCACACTTTTATACAGCATCCATGATTTGTAGTTTGGGCCTTTTTTTTTCGGTATTCTAAACACTCTTTTCACGGGCTTGCCAGTGATGTTTTGAAGGGGGAGTTTCCCAAAGTTCTCGGAGATTTCCCACTTACGAATAAAAATTTTACCTTTACAGGGACAGGATTTTTCACCTTTTGGACAGAAACTAGATTGTCGACATGAAGGGTCGGTGGGTTTTCTTTATGGACATTACACACTTACTTTCAATCAGGTCGGGTTCCCGGGGAGAAAACCCTTTTTGTTTTTTTTTCAAAAATTTTTTTCTCACTAGCACTTTGACTAACAAAGATGGAACCTTTAAATCTAACTTGGGCAATGTGCATACCAAGGAAAACATTTAAAGATCCCCCAGTTTCAAAAATTAAATTTTTTCCCAACCCCTGGGACAAACTCTTGAATTTCCCCTTTTGTCAGCCCCCCGCTAAAAAGGACCATCATCTACATATAAAGGGCTAAAAATGAGTTTCTGTTTATTCTTTTTTCTGTAAAAAAAAGACAGGGGCCCAGCTGTGTGCAGACCATTTTCCTTGTTTTTGTAAAAAGTGCAAAAAACGATTGTTCCAGCCCCCCAAGGTGCTTGCTTCAAGCCTTTGGGGGACTTCGATGCAGTTGCACACCCCGTGAGATCCATCACTGAACCATCAGGTTTTTTCATGTATATTTCCTCTTGCAGGTCCCCAAAAAGGAAAAGAAAGTTTTCCCAAAATTCAAAACTGTGAAGTTTAAAGGGTTTTTTCAGATGAAAGCAACGTTTTTAAAAACAGTTCGGGACCGGGGTCAAATCTAGCTACAGGGTTTATAAGTTTCATCGTAGTAAAATAACAGTTTTGAAAATTTAGCCTTGGCCACAACCCGTGCCTTGTACCCTTTTTCCCACACTCCCATCAGTTTTCGTTTTTAATCTTAAAAACCAACGTTTGGGAAATTATAAGTTTTTTTCCCAGGAGGCAAAATTTTCACTAGACGCCAAACTGTTTTTTTCACCCCAAAGAGGCCCATTTTTTTCATCCTTTGCAACCCTTCCCAATTTTTCCCAAGCTAAATTGATGAAAGGGGCGGGAATGGTAGGATTCGGAAAATCACATGCAGCTAGTAAAAAAAAATCCTTCAGATAATCGGGTTTAGTTTCCCTTTAAAAGCTTGGAAACCACTGGTTCACTAAAGTATTTCCTCTGTTTCATCCTCCACTTGGGGGTTTGGGAAACCATTTGTTCAAGGGTTTTTCTTTTTCCTCTTTTTCCCATCAGCATCTTGCAGCAATGGGTTTGGAAAAACCCCCGGTTTACCTTAAATAAACCCCTTCCATTTTTTGGCCCATTTCCCTTGAACAGAAAAACTGCACTATCTTCTCTGGGTGGTTGTTCTTTTCAAAAAGGGACGACATCTCTGCTCAAAATGACTTTATTCTGACTGGGGACCCCACACACAATAACCATCCTTATCCCCCCAAAATACCCAAAACAAAAAGCCTTCTGTGCTTTTTTGGGGTCCCATTTCTTTTTTTTTGCTTCGGTACATGGACCCAAAACAAGGCTGTTCCAAATATTCTCAAGGGTCAATAGCTGTTTATCTCTTTTCCAAAACCCCCAGGTTTTTTAAAAAGGTGCTTTTTTCCCTTTACTTAGTAGGCCCAAATCCTGTTCAGACGTACACCACAGTATTTAAAAGCTTTACCCAAAGTCTTAGAGGGGAAAATTTTTTTAAAAGGTATCAAAATTCTAGAACCCTTCTGGATGGTTTTTATTTTCTCTCTCAGCAGAAACCATTCTGTTCAAAGGGGAAAAGGGGGATCGAAACACGGTGTGTAATCCCCAAACTTTCCAGGATCTTCTGCTTTTGAATTTTTGAAAATCTTTTAAAACCAAACAGTTAGCAGCTCCTTGACTTTTTGGGTGCCGCATTTTCTAGATTCCTTAGGAAAACTTGAAGGCAGTTAGGGCACTTTTATTCTTGTGTTCTAGAAAGAAAACTCTTCGGAAATTTTGGGGTAGTCGTCCCTTTAACACCCAAAAAATATCTGGCTCCAACCAAATTTAACTTTCTTGCATCGGCCCGCAGGGCATCAGATTTTATTAAGGGGGGGGAAAAAACCCCCGCAACTGTTTTGGCGATTCTGTCTGGTGCCAAAGTTCAAAGAAAAAGCTTTCCATACAGGGCATCCTGCACAAAAATTCATCTGTGATGTTCAAACTTTTCACCCCAAAATTTTTTAGAGTCTTTGAAAAAGGGCCCCTTGTTTTTAAAGGCAAAGTTTTCATGCCCACACCTGTTTACTTTTTCACTAGATGCAAAATAAAAAAATTTAGCTGCCACTTCTGGAAAGGGTTTACACCCCAATTTTTCCAAAAAGCCCATTAAAAAGGCCCCCTTTGGGGTGTTTTGGTTTTCCAAAAAAGTTTCAAATTTCTCATGTCTTTTTTAAACCAGCAAACCTTTTTGTTTAGCTTCGAATTTGTATCCTTTACTAATGGTTTTTCCAAAGGGGAAACCTCTTCAATTGCATCCGGGAAGCTCCTATTTCTAAGGGATAAACAGGGTTGTACCGGACGAATTAACTCTCCAAAAATTTTCTGAAAACCGAAAACTTCGAGTACATAAACTTATCAAAAATGGCCCAAAAATCTGGAACTCCCACCGTCTGCATACCTGAAAAAACAGGGCCCCTGGAGTAAAGGGTTTCCAAAATCTTGATAAATTTTCCGAAATATAAATTTGGAGAGTGGGAAAAATTTGGGGGGGGGGCAACCCCGGTTTGCGCGTTTTGGCGCAACCCAAGCCTGGGCGCTCCACCCTCGCAATGGAAGGGGGGGAGCCACGCCCCCCAAACGTCGATCATGTATGAGCCCGGAGATGAGGGGTTTTTGGGGGGTGCCCGGTCAGTGGAGTTGAGTTGTTTTAGTTTCGTTTAAAATAGGTAATAATAATTATTATCCCTTTATTTATAATAATTATTTTTAAATAGGAAAAATTTTTTCTTTCATTTCACTAAGGGTCGGTTAAATTCCTGAAATTTCCCAAATTTGTTTGCAGCACCTCATGATAGCGATTTAAATTTTTTCCCTGATCGGTAATTCACTATTTAAATTTTATCATTAACTTGCCCAAATTTTCACTTCCCCCCTTTTTTTGGGAAACATTTATGCTTGATCACCAATTCTTCGGAAAGAGGGAAAATTTTTTAACTTTGAGCCTTTAAATGAACCCTGATAAGAGAGATAATAGGGCCGGAAATCAGTACGTTGAGGAAACCCCCTTTTCCCTGAGTTTAAATTTTTAAACGTTTTTTTCGTTAAAGAGTTTTTTGTTTAAAACTCAATTTTCGAATATTTTTCCCTTTTTTTTTTTTAAAGGTTTTTTTTTTTTTTTCCCAAAAAAAAAAAAAAAAAAAAAAAAAAAAAAAAAAAAAGTGGGGGGGTGGGCCTTTCCCTTTTAATGTGTTGAGACAGCATTCCCAAAATAGTTTTTATATACGGTTTTATTCACTTTTTCTAAAAATTTTTTTCGAAATTTTTTGGGGGCATTTTTTGCAAAAACCGCAACTGACCCCACTGTTTTTTCTGGAGTTCATCTTGAAAACCTGTTATTTTTCCCATGCGTTTTTTTTTTATATTACTTAATTTTGGTAAATGCTTGGGGTTTTGATGAGGTAAATTTGGTATTTTATTTAAACCCCTTCTTAAAAGGATGTTGGGATAAAAAATCAAAAAATAGAAAAAAAATTTGGGTTTTTTTTTGTAGCCCCCTTAAAAACACCTTTTGGGAAAAATTTTTCACATGTTTGGGAAAAATATTTGTCTTCCTATTTTACCTTTTTGACTCATATCTCCCTTTTTTTTATTGAGTAGTAAAAATGGCCCCAAAAATAAAAATATAACGTTTTTTTTTCCCTTTAAAAAAAAAAAAATTTTTTTGAAACCCCAAAATAACACTCAAGTTCCAATGAGCTCCCCTTCGTAAAAAGATCACTGATTTCCGCTTATCGTTAGAAGAATGCTTAATCATCTATGATAAAAAATGTACTCTTTCCTAAATGGTCTTTAAAGTCTGTGGTAAAACCTTCTAACAAAACGTGCCCGTCTTCAATTTCATCGATAATGGTTAAATTAATGCCGTAAAACCATACAAATTTTATCGGGTACACTGAAAACATTTTTTTTTTTAAATGGATGATTTAACCCCTCGTAATGAAAGGGTGTCTTACCATTTTCCCGTGGGTCCCGCAGATACTAAAGTAAAAGGCGCCCTGAATCTTTGGGAATTCCATTTTTGAAATGAGGCCGGACACAAAAAGGGTAAATTTTTTTAAATACTTTTATTGTTTAAAATGGTTGTTACAATTTTTAAAGCGCTTGTTACAAAATGGTGCACTTTTTCTATCATTCAGAGTTTGATTAGGTACAAAAGATAATAAATATCATTGAAAGAAAACCCATGATATTTAACATATAAAAAATAGATAAAAATTGACCAAAAACTAAGTAACATTAGTTGTAATATCATTTGGATTAAATTCAAGATCTTGATAATATTTCACATATTTAATATTCCACCTTCAAAGTACTAGGCAATTCCCATAAGAGTCAAAGAAACATATAGATATTGAGAATTTATTAGAACCCCCCAATGGCTACCTTCTTCCGACGACGTGTCAGTGTTGGGCCCAAAAAAAACAGGCCCCGGGGGGTAGTGAGGGGGACTTGGGCGGTATTGATCGCATGGGTAAACCCCCAGAAAGGATGCTTTTTTTACTGATTGGAGAGAATAGTTGTAATTTGCAGGGTATCCTTAATTAGGGAAGTCACACAAGACGTGGCAGAATTTTTATATTTCTATGGACGTTCTGAAACTCTGCATAAAAAACAACACAGATAAGGTTTTGTTTAATTTCTTCCGAGAACTTGATTTCCACACGTAATTTCCCTTGATGTTGTAGATTGAAATATCTCCGTTACAATGTCGGGGGGTTAAATCAATGAATATAATCATACCCTTGGCATATTCTTCTTGCGATAAATAAATTCCTTTATCATTATTAATCCTGAGAATAAAAATTATAGTAAGCTCGTGTGTAATTGTTAGAATTAAAATCCAACTCTAATGGTTTAGCTGGAACCGGTTTTCCCTCACGTAAATTCCTACGTCCCGGCATTATGATGTTTAAACAGAAAAGGTTCCTTTGAATAATCTCCATTCAATGGCAAAATTTTCGTACAGATCATTATAACTCTTTTAGGCAAAAGTCCAAGAAATACATTGTCTTCAAAAAGGAAAAACTCCTTTTAAATACTATAGGTTTTACAAAAAGACCACGGTCTATGGGGTACTTGCAAATTTTTTTCCAGCCTTTTGCATGTGCAATAGAAACGGCAGGATTAACCTTCACTTTTTCTAATAAAAAATGGAAACATGTTCAGACACTTTAAAGCCTCTACATCGGTAGTAGGTTGAGACAAGACAGAAATTCTGGTTTCTACGTATCATTTATTTTTATATCTACCAATTAATCAATAATCGATTTTTTGCTGAAACATGTCACAATGAATTGTCCAATTAAATCTATTTTTGACTTTTTTTTAATAAGTTAAACCTCGCTTGATGAGTCCAACATCTGCCTCTTTATCTTGGGAGTCAATTTTTCGGGTTTGGGGTGTCTTTGAAGAATCCTTCCACGTAATAGCTTTTTCTTTGCATCTTCTCCATAATTAAGTAATGTTTCAATTAGGCCGTAGGGATAGGTGTTGGTGGCCGATGAGATAGTCCTTTCGTTTAAGCTATACCAAATTTGGCTGAATAAGGCTGTAGAAATAGGGTTGACTGGGGCAACAGAACACTGCTCAACATTTCCTCTGCTTTGAGGCTTTAATTTTTTAAAACGTGTAGTAAGATCGCGAGATCTACATTTTTCTTCTCCACTTCCAGAAATGTTGAATTCAATTGGTCCCCATCTTTAACAGTTGAAGTGGAAAAATTCAGCGAACTGACCCTTTTCGATAACATCTGGGTAGGCGGAACTGTAAACGTCTAGTTACGACTTCACACAGGGCGGTGAATCTTTATGATGAGGGAAGCCATTAGGAGAAAATCTGGAGTTTGTGCACTTTCTTCCTTGACTAAACTGACGACTGTCTTCTTACTGCGCTTGCGCTTTTTATTATCGTTTTCCATTTCCAACCCATTTCTTGACTTTGTACGCCTTTATCTGTCACACTTTACAAGCTTCCTTAAAACGACGTTTGCTGCCATTTCAATCCCTTGGCCTTGAGAAATGTCATTCATCAAATTAACCCCACTAAGAAAAAGTTGTTTTCCCAATTGGGGCTTTAACACCTGATTTAGCAAGGGGTGGCTGATCGGAAAAAGATCTAAAATAGTCCCCTAATCCATAGCCTCCTGATAGGGCTTCCTTGATAATAGCTTAAGCCATTTCCCCTCTGGTGAGTGTAATAATCCTCGAAGGATTTTTGGCACCATTGATAAGGAAAAATCCCATTTTTAGAGAGTCTCTGACGAAGTGTACTTCACTACGAGCGTCCCACGTTCAAATGGCGTTAAAACAACCCATGTGTTTTCCCTTATAACGATTTCTAAAGCCCTCATCATTTTAACGATTCACAGGTAAATAATGAGGTCTGTCGATTGTTCACTAAACCGTCTCACCATCTTGACCTTTCACCCCTCACTAATCTCGAAAAAGGTGCTAAACGCACCTACCATTTTGCGGTTCCCACAATATCTGTATAAACCCATGACCTGATAATGTGCTGTAGGATCTGCTACCATTGGACTTATAACTGTTGTTTCAATGTTTGGATCTGGTGAAGTAATTTCCATAGGTTCGAAAACCAAGTATTTGGGCAAGACCATCGTGTACAACCACTTTAGCCATATTTTTCACATTGAATTTAACTGGGTTTAGTTACTTCGTTCAAATTCGTAATGATTTCATCTTTATGTTCTTCTACTACATAGCCTTTAAAAATATCTGGAACTGTCTCTAACATCTTGGTGGAATGCGTTTTTCCTGCTGTAATTTCCGTCTACTTCAAACCCAAACAGGTTATTCTGGTCGTTTATGTTATACCATGTTGCGGGTAAACAAATTCTACCATTCCAACTTCCCATTCTCCTTTTAATTCAATGGGGATAGGTAAGCGAGTAATAAAATGTGAAATTTTGTTCTCGGGGAAATAGGCCATGGAACTGTCCGACACTAATGTAATGTAGAAACTCATGATGCTGAATGGCTTTTCATCTATAACATTGATATTTTATTGATAATAAGTTTGGGGCGGGGATCCATTGATTAAACTTGTTGGGGTATCCTCGATACTTTACAAAATATTCAGTTCCCTTTCTCTTGTACGCTTCTTTTAACACTTTTTTCAATTTTATATTCGTCTTTCATTAACACTTTTTGCATTTCTTTGAGGGGTAAAACTTCCTTCTATGGACTCACCTAATAGATCTTTAATTCTATAGACTGCTGGCTTACGTTTCACACACTCTGTTACTATAAACAATTCTTCATCCAATTCGTTTTCATAACCTTTTTCAAAAGTTAGCTTTTTCCTAGATATACGAACTGTATCTCCATACTAAAAACACACTTAGGTGGGGGTCTCTTGTCATCACCATATAATGTAAACCATACATCTTGTTCGTTTTCTGAAGTGACTTTCGAAGGGGGCACGTTTTAATACTGCGATGGTAAGTGTGATTATAACTTTTTAATCAAATCTTGTAATACATCAATATATCGATATGTATTTTTACTGGTAAAGTATTTTCCATTTTGGTAGGAATGTTGCTATGGAAGTTCTAGGGGTGGAGAGGGCTCGTTGCGTTATTGGGTTGTGAAAAATTTAATTTTCTTCTCTTTTAGAAATTTCTGAAAAGTGACATTCTTAAATTCTGTACCCTTATCCGACTGTAAGAACTTGGGCTGTCGTTCTTTATAATGCTCTGGAACGCTTTCACAATGTCTACACCCGTCTTCTTCTTGAGAGGTATAGCCCATGCATATTTCGATAAAAACATCAATACAAGTCATATGTATCGATAACCATCATTAAATTTCGCCGATATTCTGCATATCCCCTAAATCCGTTTGCCACGTGCTGATCCATCGCATACACTATCACCCGATTCGTCTGAAATTTGTGTCGAACTGGTTTGTGCAGGGTGTACGCGTCCACGCTTTCCAGCCATTTCTGTATCACCTTCTTCGGAATTTTGCCGTCCGCAGCACGGTATAATGCACTTACACCACCAAAACTTGCTACGCTTGCTGGGTTTTGATACGTTTGGTTCATTACAACATGTAATTTTACCTATGTATTGTAACTCTCATCATAGTGATAAAGTTAGATTAGCAGTTTCATTAATGCGAAGTACAAAATCTATAGCTACTCGCTCACTCTCTGTAAATATATAAATTAAACCGAAAATTAAGAATATGAAAATATATAGACAAGTGACCCACGCTTCTTCACTCGGTGAGGACATATCTCCAACTGATTATTTCTTACATGTATACTACTTTATATTCTCTCCATAATGATAGGTGTTCATAGCCGAGAAGCCAAAGGTGCAGATTTCTCGACTGTGAATATCTTTTGTCAGAGATCGGGGGTTCAACCCCACTTATTTTTTAGCCTTTAAAACCTTATTTTTCGCGCTAAAATCATATTTCTCTCGGTATTTCTTATTAAAAAGAATCATTTATTTTCTCACTGATAGATGGCGCCATCATTTACCATTATTAAAATAAGTCTATAACCTACGTTGTACAAACCAACTCAACCGACGTCACATAAACCTACCCTATAGCGAATCAACTCATGTCATAAGACTATACGTCATACAGTCCTGCACAAAAGTTTAGACACAGAAGCAATACATGAAAATATCGATAGTATTCATTAATTCCCACTAATTCTTTTTATAATATATATTTAAACTCGTAAGAAAAAGAGTAACAAAAGAAATTCAGAAAAAATTAAATAAAATTGTCTAACATCAATAAGTCGAAATTTGCAAAATTGCATGCCTCAAAAGTATAGACACAAATGTAATGTTTATGCAAATTCTTGAGCGGAAGTGACTGTGTTATCAAAGGGGAGTGTCTCAAAGCTGCTATAAAGGGATTGGAATATTTTTTTACTGTTTATAATGATGCCTAAGTCAAAGCAATTTTCATTTGCCGAGATTATAAGAATTTAGAAATTAAAAAGCCGAGGTAAATCAGTTTCTGATATTTCACTTGAACTGAACCGATACAAAAGATGTATTTATATAGTTTTAGGCACGTGGTGATGTATACCAGGCAAAAACAAGGTCTGGAAGAACCAGGGCGACCAGCAAACGAGATGAAAGGCAAATTAGGAAACTTGCTTCAAACAGACATTGCTCTGCAAACCATATTAAAACTGAAATTGCCAACAAGGTTTCCCGAGAAACTATACGTAGAAGAATTGTGGCATGTGGATTTAAAACAAAATCTAAACTTAAACGTAAGCTGCGGTTGCAGTCTCATCACAAAGACGCAAGACTAAATGGGCTCAGAAGCACCCGTCATATAGGGATAAATGGCTAGAGGTAATCATCAAAAAAATCTTCAGTGATGAAAAAAAAATGGAACCTGGATGGCTCCGACAGGTTTTCTTACTACTGGCATGATCTTCGTAAAGGTCATGTGACTTAGTTTAGCCAAAGTCAAGGCGGAGGGTCAGTGATGGTTTGGGGAGGATTTTCTGTAAACGACCAGACTTCCTCAGCGTTTACAAAGGGGAAGCAAAATTCTGAAAAATACCAGGAATCCCTCGAGAGTAATTTGTAAATGTTGGGGGAGTTTTTATGTGGGCCTAGCTGGAAATTTCAATAAGACAACGCCTCTATCCACACATCCAGCTCAACGAAAGATTGGTTTCGAGCCAAAAAAATCACGGTTCTCGATTGGCTTACATATGGCCCCAACTATTATTCTATAGAAATTGTATGGGGAATTCTTACAAAAGTTGTATATATGCCAATGGAAAGCAGTATACCAAGTTTCTAAACTTAAAGAAGTTATTGAAGCAGCGTGGTACGATATCAAGCCTGCAACCCTGAAAAAGCTTTGTGCTTTATATGAAAAAACGTGTTTTGGAATTGATAAAAAACGAGGAAGCTTTATCAACTATTAAAACTTTTCATGTGTTTCCAAAAATTAAAAAAAAATTTATTTGTGCCTAAACTTATGTGCAACGGATTTTTGTCATTTTTTCTATCTTTGCGGCTACTTCGCCATATATTTCTTTTTTCATTTCTAAATTTATATTTTTGAATATAGATGTGCATATGTTTAAGTGTAATAAATAATAATTCTCCTCTTTAAATACTAATTTGTAAAACATCATATTTGTGTTGTGACTAAACTTTTGTGCAGGACTGTATATACCTATTCTATAACGAAACTGAAACAACTCAACTCCACTGACGTCATCCCCAAAAACCACTCATCTCCGTGCTCATACATGATCTGACGTGGGGGCGTGGCTACCATTCCCTCCATCTGCGAGGGTGGAGCGCGCCAGGCTTGGATTGCGCAAGCGCTGTCGGCACTATGTCTCTTACAGCGAATACATCAGGATATGATTCTACGTGCAGTCTTCCTTGCATTTATAACCCAAAAACTTTCTCTCAAGTCTTGTAGTAAATTTGTTCAGACCACAATGCAATAGATTTAGGTGGCGTTCTTGTATCAAAAGATCTACCAATTTGCTTTTACCAGGCAACAATATAGGAGTTTTAAAATTTTCAAAATCTTTCCGCTCAGTCAATTTTGTTTTGACTCGGATAATTCCTTCACAATCTTCTACATATGTGATGGTTTTTAGAGTTCTTAAATATTCAGTGGTGAAATGTTCCTTCTGAACAATTTTTATCAGGGTCCTTTCGGCTACATTTATTTCTTCTACTGACAATTCACCCTTTAGACGTTCTTGCTGGCTTCTTTTGCAATTGGAAATGAATCTTCTTGTCCATGCAACCATTCTGAGAATCTTCTTGTAGCTGGAAAAGTATCGCTAGAACCATTCTTTATCTGCTGGATCACTGGCTACAAGCGAAATCTTCATCTTTTCCTGAACTGCTTCTTCATTACTTTGTACATTGGATTTAGGCCACTCCCGTTCCTCTTTAGACAGCCATTACGTTCCCTCACACCAACGGGAGTTAATCAATTTTTCAACGGAACAACCTCTCGAGGGCAAATCTGCGGGATTCTGGGACCCATGAATATGTCGCCAATCTTCTACATTTGAAAGATTTCGTATTTCCTTCACTCGATTTTGTACGAAAACTCCCCATGGCTCTTAAAACCAAACCAACTTAACTAATCCAATATAATGCTGTGGCTGAGTCTGTCCAAAAATATTCTCGAACATCTTTCAGGTCCAAAGCCTTCTTCAGAAAATCCGAAAGCCTAACTCCAATAGTACAAGCCATCAATTCTAACCTAGGAATGGACATCTTTTTTAACGGTGCAACTCTTGATTTAGCTATTACCGTTTGCACAAAAATATTTCCTTGCTTCACACTTTTCATATATACTACTGCTGCATAAGAGAGTCCAGATGCGTCACAAAATATATGCAAAGAAACTGCTGTGGCATCGTCAATAAATATACGTCTAGGTATTTTCAGATGTTTTAAGAGGTGTAGTTCTTTGAACCAATTCAAAAATTTAACACAGACTTCTTCTGACAAATTCGAGTCCCAACTTAATTTTGCTTTCCAACTTTCTTGCAACAATAGTTTAGGATATAATGTAACTGGACTCGTAAATCCTATTGGGTCAAAAATCTTCTGAGCCACTGAAAGTAATGATCGTCTAGTCAAGGGTCCTTTTTGTTCTGAAATACTAACATTACAAAACAATGTATCTTCTTTTTTGTCCCAGAGCATCCCCAAAACTGATGTTGCTTCACATTCCTCCTCTGCTTCTTCTGAGTTGTTTGATTCCCACCCTCTTATTGTATATTGTACATCCTATTGTATATTATGAATAAGGAATTGTCTGAGCTACATTTTGCACGAAGTATTTTTTGTATTTAGCAAGTTATAAGGTGTGTATTTTTGGTTTTTTTAGAATTTTTCCAACTTGCATTGTATATTTTATCGAGTTTTCGTTAAGAATAATCCTAATAATTGTAATTTTAAGTACAGTTTATTATAGTATTATATTCAATGAATGACTATGAATTCGTAAAAGCTAAACATAGTTGTTATTTTAAGTGAAATAGGCAATTTTGGAATTTGCGTGCAGACGATATTTGGCCACGTTTTGGTGTGAGTTGGCTCCAATTGTTGGCGCTCTTCTGAAAGGTAAACAAATGAAAGTCTGTTACGGCATTGAGTGTTATTCCGGAATGTACTGTTTTTTGTATTTTAAAACTTATTTAACGCACATTTTATTGTAAGTAAAGGTTGAAAGAAAAGTTAAGGTTTTACCTAAAATCTATTGTGTGATTTTAAGTGTTTACATTACATAATTTATTAGAACTATATGTTATTCTAACTACTTAAATAAATAGAAGCAGTTGTGATGGACCTGCTTGGTTGCAGGGCCGGATTTCTAAATAGGCTAAGTAGGCTGTAGCCTAGAGCGGCGAAATTTCGGGGGCGGCAATTTGGTATTAGTACATTCATAAACCTGTTACAAATTCCCTTTCTTTTCAAACGATTTCAAAGAATTTTGGAAGATGGAACATTATTTTAAAAGATCTTATGATGGCAAAGTCAAATATTTATTTTTTAAATCAAACATGTGGGTTCTACAAGTATCTTAACTGATTAAAATAAATATTTTTTGTTATTTTCAATAAATTTATTATTCATGAATAGCAATGTTGGAGTATTTTTATGGTTATTATAATGTAACTTTTTTTTAATTATTAAAGATACTTTAAGTGTTTAATAATTATATCCATGTGTCTTTTTTCACTTTAAGATACAACCTAAAAAGTAACATGCAATACGATTTTTTTAAAGGTGAGTTTATTATTAAGTGCTTCATAGCCATTACAGTAGCCCTTATTAATTTTAAAATCATAAGTTTGGATATGGTATATTGTTCTAAAGTAATTTAAAATGCACTTGACTTCATAATGAAATTCACAAATATATAAGGAAGTCCTAAAAAATAAATTATTTAGCCTAGAATGAATACCTATTTTTCTACTTCATAAATTCCATGAAAAACCTTTTTAAAATTGAATGAATTATTTACTTTATAGCGATTATTCTTCTCAATACAGTTTTTAAATGTATTAAAATAAACCTTTTAAACTATCCTAATTTGTTTTAGATGTAGGCGTTTTTTAGCCTACTTTTTTTTTTTAATTCGAAAGAATTAAAAAAATGAAAAAGTAGGTATTGACATGCGGTCGATGTCCGTCTGTCTGTCTGTCTATCCGTACCCCCTTCCAAAATCGGTTCTATGCATCGGATCTTAAAAATTATTTTTTTGTTAGAAAGCTATGACCTCAGATACCCAACTTTCATACTTTCCGGACGGACATAAATCTACTATCTGCGGGCGAATTTCCCATTGAATTAGCATTGAAATTCAATTTTGAGTCATTTAAATCACTGTAGATATTGAAAAGCGGTTGATGTCCATCTGTCTGTTCGTATGTCTGTCTGTCTTTCCGTCTGTCTGTCTGTCCGTCTGTCCGTATCCCTCTTCCAAAATCGGTTCTATCCCTCGGATCTTAAAAATTCTTTTTTTGTTAGAAAGCTATGACCTCATATACCCAACTTTCATACTTTTTGTCCGTCTGTCTGTACGTCCGGACGGACATAAATCTACTATCTGTCGGCGAATTTCCCATTGAATTAGCATTGAAATTCAATTTTGAGTCATTTAAATCACTGTTGCCAAATCAACAATGGCATGAGAAACTTTATTTATTTAAACATATTTGAAGCAAAATAATATTTTCATGAATCAGTTTGGAATGACGTCATAAAATGTAGCACAATTTGATTCTTTGATTATTCATTAATTATCTACCAAGAAAGCGGCAAGGCATACTTTTGCATGCAATTATGTTTAGTTTTAATTTACATTTCTTATTTTTTAATGCAGTTTGGAGTAGTTTCATTACTGTTGTTATTAATAAATATTTAATTATTCTTCGAACTACAAATAAATCACGAGCAGATGATAAATAATATTTAATTAATTTACGAAAGAATATTAAGGAAAATAGTTGATTTTGGCTTTTAGAAGTTTAAATTATAGCTGGTGCTGTGTTTCGATTTTTTTTCCTAATGTGTATAAATCAAGTGTAGAAACGGCTGTTGATGATATTTACTTTAGGAACCTAGTTTTTTTCCCGATTAGAACTTCAGTAAGTATTTAAGTAACAGGAAAGTAGGCTATTTTAGTTCTTTATGAACTTCTTGTTTATTGTTAAAATCTGATATTTCCAAAATCGTATATGGATGTAAAGTTAAGTTTTAAAATAAAAGGAAATGTATAAATACAAATTATTGAAAATCCAAAGTTTTTCAAACTGTTTTGTTAGAAACAAGAGAAAAAATCAATGTTATACACAATAAAATTTTCTAAAACAAAAAAAAAACCAAAGCGCTAAGCTTTTTCTTTAAGTTGAAATCGAGTATTATCCAAAAGAATTCGATACAAATTTCCCCCATCAGGATCCCGAGCGAAAATAACTTCAGTTTCGGTTTAGCTTTGGCGCCGTTAAAAGCGATAACGATTCTAGTTTGGCACGAACCGGGCAAGAGCGGGGAGAGCCGGTTGCCAGTCACTCCTCAGTGTCGCCACTCTTATATACTTCTACGAAGTACATGTTCGTTCTTTTATTTAGGCTCTCTATTTCAACGCATGCGTCTGGATCTCTTTGATCTGAACATTTAAACCGATGCTGGTGTGCTAGAAACGTGGAATGGGATGAAAATATTTCATCGCTTGCTTTAGCGCGAGACCTTGATTTCAACATTGATATGAAAAAATTAAATTTGGTTAGTAATATTAAAACTCAATGTAACAAATTTAATTGTTGGTTTTAATAACATAGATTTTTAACTTTTATTACATTTGAATTGGAAATACTTTGAGGTTTTTTTATTCATTTTTTATATTTTTCATACTAATTAAAGTTTGCCCAAACCTAATAGCCATTGTTCTTACACACGCGATACTGATTGTCCATGCCAAGTGGCTAGTTCGACTATGGACCTTCAGTTGACTTTCCAATCAATCAAGCTTAGTACTCATTGTGTAGAAGGTGGTCGAATGAAGAGCTGAGTATATTCATGACCTGGACCCGTAGTATACGGACCCGGGTCTACGGAATAAGAGCAAGAAGCGCTGACCACTACGCCAGAGTGATTGTGCATAATATTTTAATATTAAGAGTTAAATAAAAAAATTTCTATATATAAAAAAAAAAGAAAAGCCTTATAATAAAAAGAACGTGTTACAGCTAGATTTTTTAAATAAAAAATTAATTTTGAGGCAAGCACAGAATCAATAAAAGTCATATAAAAAGTGCTACATTTTTTTGAAATAAAAGACAATAATTACTCAAAATATTATATAATGATATTTTTTAATAAATAAATAAAAATAAATAATCTTTACTAGTTAATAAGTTTATTAATAATTTATACCAATAATAATTCATTATTATATTATTGTGTATTAAATTGATTTCTAAAAATGTACTTAAAGTACCCCTCCATTGTCATAAAAATATTAATGCTAATAAAATGAAACCTAATCTCTATATATTAAAAAAATATATCACCAATAAATGTTTCAAATTTCAAAA
>JAFNEN010002639.1:0-15067 GCA_019343175.1 Oedothorax gibbosus
TTAACTTTTTTATACGGAAATGAAGGTGTTAAGTTCGTTCACAAAGTCTTCCTTAATAGGCTAAAAAATAACTTAAACTTAAAAATTGAACTTTTTTTATTTTGATAAATACAAAAATGCTAGTGCATTTCAGTGACCAAAGATGGACGCATTTTGGTATAACATTTCCAAATGAACATTCCAAAGCTTCCCCCCATTGTAGTGTCCCCTTCCGACACGCCTACTTCAGAGTTGGGTTCCTTTTCTAAACACGGCCTAACACCTGGTCATCTCTTGAGGGACCATGTAGTGAAAATCCTCCCTACAATTTACGTGCAATTCCTTTAGGAATAACAAAAAGAGACACTAACATCATCACATATACAACCCCTTTTCCACCCCATCGCTGTGCTATTGTTCAGTTCCGAACACCTGGGTTCTAAGGATGGGGTATCTAGTCACGGGGAAGACACCGAGGGAAGGGGGGAAGAATGGGGGTCAACGTGAACCACCCCATGGTTTAAATAAAAGAAGCTAGAAGCCGCACGAAACTGGTCGGTGGTCAAAAAGTGTCAACCTAGGGAAACAGTTGACGGTCGACAGAAAGTGTCAAACATTCTGTGATTCGGACTTCAGAATGGATCCGCGTGCGTCGTATTTTGGCCCTTGGCATCGCTATCTTTACGAAGATGAATTATCATCGGAAGAAAGTTCAGAGGATGAAATGTAAAACAAACAAACATAGAGCATAATATTTTGGTTTTGCGACATTTAAAGTCAAATGACGAAAAGTTACGACAATATTTTCGATTGAAGCCCAACCTCTTTAAATATGTGCTTGTGTATATCAAACAAGATATATATTTTAAATTAAATACTTGAAACGATGTATACATGAAAAAATTAAATTAATAATAAATTTCTCCGATATGTACTTGTATTGCAGCTAGCATACTTGAACTTGTCTATACAATAAAACTATCATTTAAAATTCTTTTAATTTTGAATATGAATATTGTTATAACTAGACAATGTTATTAAGCTCCAAAATAAATGTTCCAATTAAATGAAATAAATTTTAAAAAAATAAAGCTTAACTAGCTGATGAATTAAATTGCGCAGTTAAAAAATATCGCACAAAGGGGTTTTTATCTCTAGAAGATACAAAACAGAGTTAAAATAAAACATATATTACAACATTTTAGCCGAAATCCGATTTATATCCATTTTCGTTTCTTTAATTAATGATTTTTTGTAATTAAAATTATCTCTATTTTGAATGATCTTGTTGTTCCTTACAAAATCAATGAAGATCTCATCCTCCTTCATTGAAAAAATGAATTTTCGGGTTCCGCATTTGACATCCTGACCACTCCAGGCGACAGACTATAGCGGAGGTGAACGGTGGACAACGCTCGCTAGGAAACCAACAAACGGGCAAGTGGCCTGAGCCCTCACTTCGAGGGGCCTTAAAAATTTGCTTTAAAAAAAATAATAATAATGTGGAGAAAATGTGCCAAAATTCGTTGCCACAAAAAAAATCAATTGAATTAAGTGCAATTAATTTTTTCAAAGGCGAGACCCGATAATTATTATTTTCTTTGTTATTTTTAAATATTCTGTAATATCCATGCGAATAAATCTTAGTATTTAAAATGTAATATGACATGACAAGATGATAGGTCTCTGATGTTATATCTAATGGGCATTAAAATAAATACTTTAACATTTTGGTAGGCCTATTTTTCTCATAAGTTACAATCGATGTAGGTATGTTGCCATAGCAAACCATTTGGGGCTAAACCGTACACTTCTGTGCGATTTAGCCCCAATCTGTGCCTCGCTTCAATATATTAAAATAACCTTAAATTCTATCACTTAACCAATCATCGCTAACAACCAAAAGAGAGCTTAAGATAAATAGTTTATCATGATCTTACAGTTACTAAGGTTTACAGTAAAATCAGGTTTTTTTACTGAGGCACTGATACTCATACGCATAGCTAAACGATATCTATATTGTAAACTTGCGCGATCTGCCGATATACTATAACACTTGACGGGATCGTCTAACTCAAAACCTAGGTAAAAAAAATGGGTGTACGGTTTAGCCCCGCTCTCCCCTAATAGCAAGCTTAATTAAATTTTCGGAGGTCGTTAAAAATATTAGCAGAAACTGACCGACCCATTTATATCTAAACTGTATCCAAAAAGGAAACAACTGCCAAATATCAATCTCGCGCCGAAGGAAAATCGGATCGTAATAATATATCTTAATCTAATTGATATTTTTATAAATTTGTCATACATAAAGCCATCAAGAAACTTAGTCGGGTTTTTTTTTGCTAATACTCCAGAATATTAAAGTGTAATCTGTAGTGACGAAACACTATATATAAGAGTATTAAATTAGTAATGACGTTTTCTTGGAAGAAATAAGTTAAACGACATAAAAAAACAAAAAACATAATTTCCAACCAAATACAATTTAAGTGCAATAGAAATTATTTAAAAAAGCACTTCGCCCATTAATGGATAAATATTCATAAATATATTTTTATTTGTTAACTTTAAAAAAAAATTAATCACTTTAAGTAAATCTGGCGAAACATAAAAAATCAAATAAAGGTTTTAATAAATATATATAAAAATATTTTTTAAATAATATTCAAACCCCAATCTTACCAATTAACACACGTGCTTATACTTAATTTCAATTTGTTAATCTCAAGTCCAAAAAGCTTACAACAGTTCTTGTAAAGTCTATGAAAGCGGTCTTTAAACAAATCACAACTTTCCAGCGAAAAAACGCTGAAAGTTGAGGAATAACTTCCCCCTTCCATTCTGCTTATTTTGACACCTCCAGATACAGAATCACACATTAATCGTTTAGATTAATAAAAAAATTGTATCAAAAATACAATTACAAATACAGTTGGCTTTATTCAGGTGTATGTCATGAAGTACTTCCTTTCAGCTTTTATTCATGTCCTTTCTTTGATCGATTCTCCGATTGGCACTCTGTTTCAACGTAACTTTTATTGTGTGGTTATTGCACACTTAAATTTTGTAACTGTATACAGAGTTAAAACTAAACAATATAGTTTTTGCCTTATATAAAAAAAATTCAAAACAGTCTTTACATACAACAGCAAAACGGAATGATTCGCAAACCATGGTACGCAAAAACCCCGCTTGTCAGGAATTTTCTATCTGTGCATCTCACATGAGTGGAAAGCCCACGCTGCCCTTTGATTCTCCAATCGAGGCTCGAGAATAAATTTATCTTCATGTAACATATCTGTTGCCACTCAAGATCTGAATATTATCTATTAAAAATAGTTGTTTTTATAATATCGTGTAAAAAAACTTTTTAAAAAAATAATCGTTGCAAAAATAATGCTTTTAACAAGCTTTGCAAGCATTTAACGAAATCGTGTTAATAAGTTACTTTTACGCATTAATGCGACAAAGTAAATAATAGCAATTAATTAGTGGAAAATTCCATTTGAACGTGATACTTTATTAGGCGGCTTTCTGATTAATGAGAATTTCTTAGTTTGTACAATAATCTTCATTTGGAGTTTAATTTCTTATGCCAATAAAAAAAATACTTCTTAATTTGAATGTGAATTTATTACAACTTAAGAAATTATTTTTAACAATTTTATTAACTCGTACAAAAAAAGCTTTACTTTTCGCACTAAATGCATAAATGTTATACTACTAGTTCAAAAGTAAGGTTTTGTTTAACGAGTTGAATAAATTTTTTTGTGAGTGTGATAGCGATTGATTCGCGAGTTGAAAAAAAAACATATAAAAAAGAATAAAAAGAAGTTCGTAAAGAAAGTCAGGCATCAAACATCATGTGAACAAATTAAACTGTACTGTATCTCTACATAAAATAGAATACAGTAATTTGATTTTCCGACACGTTGATTATTTTAGCACATATGAGCATGTTAAAATAGGAAAATAGCAATTGTAGTTTAATAAAATGAAGAGCTTAGTGGAAGAACGTGCTAAGTGACAAAAAGTTGAAAACGAGAAAATGAGCTTTAAATTTTTTTCGTTTGCCCTTAGATACGTTAAAAACCTACTTACAAACGGTAAAAAAATGTACTAAACTTAAATTTTCTGAAAAAGTGGAAACTTGTCATCATTAAAAGAGCTAGTAATAAGTTTATTTACATAAAAAACTCAATTTTTACAAAAATTTCACTTAGCACGTTCTTCCACTAAGCTCTTCAAATATTGTTACATAAATAGAGTAATAATGATACGATTCGCAAAAACTGGCCTTAAAAGTTTAAATGGGGCCCATTAAAATTTTAAAAGAAAAAAAATAGTTATTTAGGCAACTTTTGAAATAAGTTTATTTTCAAATAATTTATCGCGTAAAGATCCGACATAGGAAATCCAGACGACTAGATAATGTCTTGACTAATCTAATCACTTCCTTGACCCCCTGCGATGCGTCTTGGACCGCGGCCATCTGGACCGACACCTCCTCGGGGAAGCAGTCCCACGAAGTTCTCCCCGTAATAAGAGATAGAGGGGGGTCTATGAGATGTGTTTGCTGTGAGTGTTTTAATCTTCCTTCAAAAAGTATTTATTCGGTAGCGAATAAAGCCAAATGATAAACATTCTTTTATCATAAGGATAGCATACCATAATGAAGGATTTTATTGCACAAACTTTCCATATAATTTCATTAAAGAAATAATACTCTCGGAAATCTATAGAAACGGTTGACTTTTTTACATTACTGCACTCTTATCAGCTTATTATATAGTGCGTCATCAATATAAACTCTCCATCGGCAACCTGCGGCTCTTTTACAATTTTGTGTGGCTCTTCGCTCTTTTCAAAAACCCAAAACTATAAATAAAAATATTTGAAAAATAAAAGCCTTACAATTTTAATGAAAAAACTTTCCCGTGGATTTATTTTGCTAATGGATAATTATGTATTGTAACACAAACTTAGTGGTAGTTAAATCACGTAAATAAGCAGTTATCGCAATGAGAGATAAATGAAAGAGAATGAAGGAAGTTATAGCTCATGATTTGCAAAATTTTCTAAGCTTATTTCAATAATGCGATACCTGTTTAATATTCAAACAATGTTTTAATTACATTATCACTTTTTGACATCTTTCGAATGATGAATTCAGTTCTAAATTTAATTATTTTCCCCAAATGTGTAGTTATCTAGTAAGGATCTTATTCTCGAAGTATTTGTGGTGCAATCGATATTTTTTACTAAAACAACAAATACGAGTATATATTATTTTCGTTGAAAACTTGAATTTGAAACCTATGTTTATTGTTTCTTTGCAATCTATGCGTTTAAAACTTTTCTAATGCCGTTTCGTTTAAGCGGGGCGATGCATGTAACCGCCTGAATGTTGACCATGTTTCAGAGTCAAAGTTTATGTAAAAAGGAAGGAATTAATGAATGGTTTTGAAATTCATTATGTTTATTCATTATATATTAAAATACAAGAATCAGATTATTTTTGTTTCTATTTTTCAAAAAGGCCACCGTAGACCGTAGTAACTAATCTCCTGAGACCCTCAAAGCAAAAGGCATCAATCGGCGGGATTTTTAGCTTCTCCATCGGAAATCAAAATTTATTTGCAAGCCTCAGAATAAAAGAGGTTCGATTTTTACCGGGTTTTTTTCCAGTAGTTTTTTTGTAAAAAAAAACAGTAATTTTTTAAAAACAAATTTTGGCTTTTTTGAATTTTAACTAGAATCTAGTACTATAGAGAATACGCATACCACATTTCATACGAATCCAGCCATTATTGTCAAAAAAAAGTAGTTTTGAGATAAACTTGTTTTAAGTTTTGACAGACAGAAAATGAGTTTGAGACTAAGGTCTGACATAAATCTTTTTGTGCGCTCGTAGCACTAGTTTTTGTTCTTAAGTTCTGTATAAGTTCACCATACAATATAATAGACCCCAAGTGTCAGAAATTTGAAAAGCCGGTAGATATGCAACTTTTACTCCAAATTTTTTCAGTGAAGTGTAACAGTTTATGCAAAGGGAGATGGTATAGTGAGCATCCGTAATTGTCCATATCTAGATTTATAGGTGGACAATACCTTCTCTTATCTATCATGCGAATGTGAATTTAAAACCAAACAAGTAGAATTTCAACAGTGGTTGTCGCATAGAAAAGTTTCCACTTCTACGTACACGATATATCAACCTTAAAAATAAAAATAAATAAAATCACCGAACACTGCAATTTGGTTTTTGATTTAAACATTTAATCACCATAAATGCCTATTTTCATTTAATTTCTTTTGCAAAATAAATTGATATTTTTTATTGTTCGCTGAATTATTTGGCAGTTCAAAGAAGAAAAATATATAGTACAACTAGCTTTATAAATCCGGAGTAGAGTGGGTTACCCTTAATAACAGGGACTTGTATATTTGTATGTTATGAAAAACTTTCACTTTAGGCCAATCGATCTCCCTACTAACTGGATCTCTTCCATCAGGATATTATGAGCAGATACCGCTGAGATATATACCGCTTTCTTAATCCACTTATTATGACCCATCAAAATAAATATTGTGTTATATACTATGACGTTATACATTATCTAAACTGGATTTATGTCACAAATAAATATTTTTTAAACAAAAACTTGCATTTTAAATTTCTCGTTCGTTTGACGAAATGGCAACAGATGACATATTGTATAGAAATGGTTTTTTTTCTCGTAATCTCTTAAATGGAGGTTAAATATTTAGTTTTAAAGTTTTAAATATACTTCTAATTTTAAGTATTTTTAAATGGAATTTGGGATATAGCCTTGTCGGACTTTTTTTGCCTAAATATGACGTAACCCATTTGCCTGGAAACTTGTGATTCGTTTTATGAATTTAGGTGACGGACAGATAAACAGACCGAACAATTACAATACGTTCCACTTTTTAAGTTATAAACGTAGTGTGGAAGCAAAAATCAAAACACTTCCCTCCCTACCACAATTTTTATATGATGCCCCTCCTCTTCAAATTCCAAACAAACGTTAAATTACCGTTATCCTGATTAAAAAAATATTAAATTAAATTACTACTATTATATTTTTTAAGATCATTTGAACGTTTTTTAAAAATATTCACAAAAATATCTATATTTTGTTATTTCCCTAATTTTCATGACTTTGCGGGACTATAACAGAAAAAACGGACATTTTTTGGCGGGACTCCGTTCCGCGGGATTGTGAGACATAAAGAGCAGGAATGTTCCCCAAAAACGGGACGTCTGGTCCAAATATTCTTATCACCAAAATCTGCCTTTGTAATACCAGCCCCGCTAATACCCCCAGTAAATTCACCTCGTCCCTTGGGTGTCTTCCCCGTGACTAGATACCCCATCCTTAGAACCCAGGTGTTCGGAACTGAACAATAGCACAGCGATGGGGTGGAAAAGGGGTTGTATATGTGATGATGTTAGTGTCTCTTTTTGTTATTCCTAAAGGAATTGCACGTAAATTGTAGGGAGGATTTTCACTACATGGTCCCTCAAGAGATGACCAGGTGTTAGGCCGTGTTTAGAAAAGGAACCCAACTCTGAAGTAGGCGTGTCGGAAGGGGACACTACAATGGGGGGAAGCTTTGGAATGTTCATTTGGAAATGTTATACCAAAATGCGTCCATCTTTGGTCACTGAAATGCACTAGCATTTTTGTATTTATCAAAATAAAAAAAGTTCAATTTTTAAGTTTAAGTTATTTTTTAGCCTATTAAGGAAGACTTTGTGAACGAACTTAACACCTTCATTTCCGTATAAAAATGTTAACTTTAAGTTTAAGATCCGGGTTTCGTGTAACTTAATTTGTTCGATACCTAATTTGTTCTATATTAATTATTCAGGACACACACACACACACACACACACACACAATGGTCTTCATTTGTCTTATACATTTTGTTTAGGTTGATAAGCAGAAAACTCATTTTCGCGTGGCAAATTTTCTTGCCAATCGTCGTTAATGAGTTAAAGGTAGAGAAGTTAAGGCTAAAATAATGTATTAAAATATTTTTGCTTTACTTATTAGAGTGAAACATTTTTGGTTTCTCGCATAATTACCTACAAATAAATTTACTGCCACAAATAAATTGCTCCAGAGAAGTTCTCTCCTCCTAAAAGACGATGTATATAGAGAACTGAACTATGAAATTCTCCTAGGTACAGAAAAACTATTCATTTTACTACAAATTAAAATTCTTCTAAATGAAGTATTGTAATAGTCCGCACAGTGGGTCAAAAGTCGTAAAACGTGGCCAAAAGTCAAAAAATAAAACTTTGAATAAACATTTGATATTTATTTGGTACACCTGCAGACGATATTTCAACGGATTGAAAACCGTTAATATAGTCCAGTAACCAGGTCGTCAAAAAGGGGCGTTTCAGGAAAAAAAATACAGGAATTGTTTTCTCAACGGTTTTATATGTTTTCGAGGGTGCTGAAACTGAATATCAACTTTGTGAACAAATTCGGGCATGGGAACATTAAAAAAAATATAAAAAATCCCAAAATTTTACTCCTTTTTTTGTTTTTTTCCTTCTTGCAGGAAATGTATTGATTTCTCAACAAAAACGTCAATACAAAAGTTAAAGTACTTTAAACAAGCTAAATAAAAGTTAATGACACTATTTATTTCAGACTAATAGTTTAGTTGCTACAGCGCGCTAAAAATCAGGCAAATTCCGCCCGATTGTGGAAAGTCAAAAATTTTCACTTGCAGCTCGAAAAATAGTATAGTCGAAATAGAGTTAAGGGTGAAATTAATTAAGCCAAAAACTATTTTTGTTACAATTGGTGGGAAACATGCTTCTAATTAACATACTAAAATTTGCAACCCGAAATGTCACGCAAAATACGTTTATTGGCCGCCATCTTGAAAAAAACATCATTTTTAAAAAAAACAAAAACAAGAAACCCTAATAAGTCGAGTTTGATATCAAATTAAAGGAAATGTTATGTTGACAAAGAATATACTATTGGTTTTTTAAAACTTATATATTTACAAAGATGATTTTGGAAGGAAACGATGAAAAAATTGCCGAAATTTTGCACGCGACGGAACCACCCCTTGTAATTATTGAGATGTCCAACAAAAGTTTGCTGCTTTGTGACTCAAAGCCATGCTTCAATGAATAACAAACATGGAGTCCCCAATAATAGAAAACTTATTACATGCAATTCGCCACAAAATATTATAAAAATCAGGATATTCAAGCTTTTTAAATATCTAATACGGGAGGAAGATTTTAAAACCTGCCCTCGTCTAGCTCTTATGCGACGATTATGAAATCTAAAAAAACCTTTAGTTTTGTCAACGCATTAACTTTTCACCAGCAATAACTATTCCTTTTTTCAATATTTTCATCATAACTGCATGGTTCAGTTTTCAATATAGTTCCACCTCTAAAAGGTATGTTAGCTTAGTTTGATCTCTTTCAATCATGTCCCTTGTCTGCACTATCTGTTATTCCATTAACCAAATTCCACAAAGCACTTGCAAAATCAGTAAATGGACTGTGGTCTATAAAATAATTGCATTACCTTGTTTAGACCTACAAAATCTTTCGTCATTCTTGCATGAGTTAGGTCAACGGGAAACACTGGTCAGCAAACTCATTGCATAAGTTATTTCAATGCATTAGAATGATCCACGTTCCATGTTTGACTTTCAGTTATTCCTTCTCCATTCTTTTAGTACATTTCATGAGGGTTTGTTTAATATTGCTTATTATTAGGGACTCCATGTTTGTTATTCATTGAAGCATGGCTTTGAGTCACAAAGCAGCAAACTTTTGTTGGACATCTCAATAATTACAAGGAGTGGTTACGTCGCGTGAAGTGAAAATTTTCGGCCGTTTTTTCATCGTTTCTTTCCAAAATCATCTTTGTAAATATTTAAGTTTTAAAAAACCAATAGTATATTCTTTGTAAACATAAAATTTCCTTTAATTTGATCAAACTCGACTTATTATGGTTTCTTGTTATTAAAAAAAATTAACGTTTTTTCTAGATGGCGGCCTAAAAACGTATTTTGCTCGACATTTCGGGTTGCAATTTTTAGTATGTTCATTAGAAGCATGTTTCCTATCATTTGCAACAAGAATAGTTTGTGTTCTAATTAATTTCACCCTTAACTCTATTTCGACTATACTATTTTACGAGCTGCAAGTGAAAATTTTGGACTTTCCACATTCGGGCGGAATTTGCCTGATTTTCAGCGCGCTGTAGCAACTAAACTATTAGACTGACATAAATGATGTAATTGACTTTTATTTAGCTTGTTTAGAGTACTTTAACTTTTGGTTTGATGTTTTTGTTGAGAAATCAATACTTTTCCTGCTAGAAGGAAAAAACCAAAAAAAGGGGTAAATTTTTTGGATTTTTTCAATTTTTGTAATGTTCCCATGCCCGAATTTGTTCACAAAGTTGATATTCGGATTCAGCACCCTCGAAAACATATAAAACCGTTGAGAAAACAATTCCTGTATTTTTTTCCTGAAAAAACTACCTGGTTACTGGACTAATATTCTTTTTGCTTGATTATTATATTTACCGTACTACGCGCTCTAAGTAGAAAAACAAAGGATGATCATTTCAAATGTGATTTTGACTCTTAACAGTCACAGAGAATTTTGTGCGTTTTAAAAATAGAGATTAAAAATGCAAAACACACCTGAAGGTATGTTATGTTATTTTTAGTTATGAGTTTTTATCGTATTTTTAATATTTTCATTTAAAATTAAATTCATTATTTCCCGTTCATAATTCAATAGTTTAACTGTAGACGTTTGGGTTAAATAAAAAAAAATCCCCCCTATCCCCCCGCTAAAATATGTTCTATGATAAAGTTTAGAACCTATATAAATGGTTTCAAGTGAAATCTCGTCGTAAGAAAGAAAACTAATAATTTAAATTAATGCGTAAATCGTAAACGTACATATAGTACTAATATTTAGTTGTAAACATGGTAGTTGCGAGGGCAATTGCACCCTCTACCCCGGATTTGGAAGTTGTAAGAAAAATACGTACGTATATATAATATACGTTGTAAGAAAATTAATAATGAAATAGTAGAACGGTTTAAAAAATTATTTCGCGTATTATTTCGCTTTCGATTTGAGTGTAAAGGTACATAGATGATTATAATATGTAAAAAGAAACAAAAAGTAAAGAAAACTATATCTGGCGAAAAATCAATCGTTAGCCTACAAGCGGCAAACCTTAAATCCGGCCCTGATTTTAAATGGAGTTGAGCATAAGAAAGAAAGCGCTCTCATGTTGTTTATTGTTTGGATAATTACTTCGCTTGGCTGCTATTCCAAATCATTAAAAACGCGCATTTTTTTGTTGTTGAGTTTTTGATCATAAATAAAAATAATAATTTGAACATGACTTATTTTCACTAAATATATTCTATACATAATGTCTGAAACATACCCTAAATAATAGTAATAGTAAAGTATAGTAATAAAAAGTAAAAATAGTAAGTCCGTAACAAAGAATTTAAAATATGCAGAATAATATCAACCGAATATTTAATAATGAATATATATTTTACTTATTTTGACTCAATTTTGTTCTTAAAATAGTTTATAAAACATAATCTAATACTTCATAGCTCGTTTAAAATCCGTCAAATACTTTTGGCCATCTTTTGCGACTTTTGCCCCACTGTGCTCCGTCTCAAATCAAACTCAGTACTAAATCAAACTCAGTACTATCCGTCCGATTAAAAAAATATTCTGTATTACAAAGGTATGACATCAGCGACCTTCACTTCTTTCTCTTTGAGTGCCAGTGGCTTAGTGGTAGTGCTTTGCATTGCCATGACACAGGTCCGGGGATCGAATCCCGGATTGGGCGAGGTTGACCCATCCTTTCATCCCTTGAGTGAGTCGATAAAATGGGTACCAAGCATGCTTGGGAACTAAACACTGGGGGTTCCGCGTGAGGCTGACCACCTTACCGGGACATATGCCTAGCACCCCAGATCCCTAGGTCACGAAAGCTGAAATGGGCACGGCAGGCCTTGGCCTAGTAATGGGCTGCTGCGCCGAGGAGTTTAGTTTATTCTTTTTATCTGTCAACAGTCTGCACAGTTAAATCACATTGACATTTATTTATTATTTATTAAAATCGCGGTTTCCACGTCAGCAATCGCATGGGAAACTATATTTAAATTGAATACATGAAGAAAAATTTATTTTCGTCATTAAATCAGTTCGTAATTACGTAACAACGTCCAGCAGTATGTGATTCTGTATGTTTCATTATTTGTCTATTAAGAAAGGGGCACACAGCGTTCCATTTTTTGCATAAAAAGCTGGTTAGTTTTGATTTACGTTTAAGCGTGTATAACTGTATAAATGCTTCAAAATAACAAATTATCATTGTGATAATTTATTTTGGCGGTTTTTGTTGTCCTTAAGTAATTTGAAATTTTTTCAGTAAATAGGAAATTCGGAAAATTCTATTGTGAGAATGATTGATAACGGTCATTGCCACACCCCGAAACCCTTTTGAAGAAGTTTAGAAGTTACCATACTATTCAAAGTGTCAACCTCTTTGAGGGGGGACTAGTTACTATTTATCACTATCCATTTAGACCTGCCTGCTTTACAACCGAATCAAAGGCTTGACATGATAACATGTACACAAAAGAGTTGGATAAATAAAAGAAGCAAAGGTGTCTCATATGGCGACAGGCATCTAGGTCTGTCTGGGTTTTAAAATGGTAACGTTTGAAAATATATAAAATTCCTATACGCAATTAAAACATGAATTGAAAGTAATTGTAAGTTTTAGGAGCACCAAAATTTATTTCAATTCTAGGCATATTACTAGAGGAACTGATTAAGGGTCTTGTTGGGTAATAGTTCGCCATATACAATTCCAATGGAGAACCAAAAATGGATATTTATAATTATAAAATATAAATAAGACGATTTTTAATTAGTTTTCAACAGATATTACAAGAAAAATGTATTTATACAAGATGCTTTGCAAAAATTAAAAATTTTCATTTTTTAAAGCCTTTTAAAAATCTTACTACTCACAGTTTAAAGAATTTTTAAACTTTTTCTTTGAACACATGTTCATCAAACTGTGGAAGGATTTTAATCTAGCCAACAAAGCAAAGTAAAGGTTTATGTGCAAAGGTAAATTTTGACTTTTAAAAATTATTTTTTAACTTGAAAATTTAAAAAAAAAACAGATCTTATTACGTCCACACTTTCATGAAACTCATATTTGTCAATGTAAGAAAAAAATACTCTTTGGGGCTCTAGCTTAAATATTTACAAAAGCCTTGGGGATTTATGAAAAACCCGAACTGAAAAATTGAAAGTGAGATAATTAAGATAAAGTTTCAATTTTTAATAGTGCCAACTGGGAGGCAAATTATAAAATTAAAGAACTTTGCATCATGGTTTAAAAACAAAATTTTCAAAAAAATGACATTTTTGATGATTTTGAGGTACTGTGTATCTAAGCTTAATTAGGATTAAGCTTTTATAAGGATATACATTATGATAATCAGAGCTTCAAAAGTTGTCAAATAAAGAAATTTGGAACAAAAAACTACTTATACGTATTTACAGGAGAGACCAAAAAAATGAACGGATTCCTTTCTGCATTTAGTAATTCAAATGACTTGTGACCAAACATGGCTACCCGAGACTCTCTGGATTGAGGAGAACCCCTCCCCTTTCATTCCTCCCTTGCTGAAACTGACAGGTCAGTGATTAATAGTTCACACACAGGCCTTTCAAGAGGTAACGAAAGGGCTTACGATTGAGGGAATGTGTATGTGCTACATCGTACACGTCGCTAAGGGATGTCTCACCTTTTCATATTGCAATTTACCTGAACCCCCTACCCGGCAAACCACCCGACCCCAACGTGATTAATTATACCATATAGAGATTCTGACTAGGAAGATTCTGGCCACGGGGCAGGAACCGTCCCTTGGAGGTAAAGGGGAGGGGTTTTTTCTTGGAAGGCTTCAAGCCAGGAGAATAAGGGCGGAGTTGGGATAGATGGATAGGGAGTTTTATGTAAGGGTGTGAATACCAGATTTCGAAATATATCTCTTTCTAACGATCGCCAAATTGTCAAAAATCGCAGCGCTCTCTAGCGTAAAATAATCAAAATAAAAACATCATTTGAAAATATTTGTTTGTAGTTGACATTTTTTAAAGTAGTTAGTGATTGTCTATTTTTTTTTGTTTTAAATTTTCTAATTAGGTATCCAACTACTTTGGAGGAGAAATCGTACTTAATTTATTATGTAATGCAAAAAAAGTTACTTCGAACATATATAAACAAATGTTCGAAAATTTAAACGAAAAACTTAAATAAATATAATAACTAATGAATAAAATTAAAAACGATACAAATGTATTGATAATTTTAAATATTTAGATTCATTCTTAATTTGAGTAGTTCCGTGTATTTTTCGTCAAGATGTTGTTTCATAATATTGAAAAGTGGACAAAAAAAAAACCCATAAAATCGATAGAATAACTACTTAACTAAGAATTTTTTTTAATATATAGTCAAATCTGAAGTTTTTTTAAATTTAATCTTGATTTTCCTGAAATTTTGATAGAAATAAAATTAGAAATAAATTTAAATTTTCAAAATAGCAGCAAAATATAAAAAAAGTATAAAAAAATCTCTAGGAAACTTTCGAGGACTTTCTTGTATAAAACCCAAACCGCGCAATTAAAACGTAGTTGACTTTTTTTAAAACTATCTGTACCGTATTTCGACAAAATTTGGGCAATCGTTAGGATGACGGACTCAGGATCGGTAGGGTTTTAAAAAAACGTAGGTTCGAATCCCCTAACCCTCGACCACCAAGCAAAAACCGAAATAACGAAAAAAAAAAAAAATCTTCACACTATCATGTTTTTTTTTTACTTTCTTTTTAAATGGGGGGGCCCCCTATCTATAAAACTTTTTAAAATTTTGCCTTCTAAATTCGTAGATTTAATAATATTGTGACCTCGGGCGCAAATTTTTTTTTT
>JAFNEN010002640.1:0-2500 GCA_019343175.1 Oedothorax gibbosus
CTTTCGGAGCTTTGACACAGCCAATTATGTCTCGTAATTTGTGCATTTTAAAATATAATAATTATAAATATTTATCCATAAATATTTATTCAGTTTTATTACTATTCAGTATATTAATTTAACATATTTCTACCTCCTTTATTACTATTCAGTATAAAAAAAATTCAGTATATTAAAATTATGGCGCGAAACGACAAAATCTTAAGTTTTTATAATGATATTTACAATACAGATCCAATTATAAACTTCACTTTGAATATGTAGATGGCGCCATGAATAATAATTTTAAGCTTTGAACCTGAGAAGCACCAGGGTTCAGTAGCTCAGTGGATATGGCGTTCTCAAGTCTGATAAGTCTCAAGTCTGTTAATTTATCCATAAATATTTATTTAGTTTTATTACTATTCAGTATATTAATTTAACCTATTTCTACCTCCTTTCGGAGCTTTGACACAGCCAATTATGTCTCGTAATTTGTGCATTTTAAAATATAATAATTATAAATATTTATCCATAAATATTTATTTAGTTTTATTACTATTCAGTATATTAATTTAACATATTTCTACCTCCTTTCGGAGCTTTGACACAGCCAAATTATGTCTCGTAATTTCTTATAATCTCTTCTTGTAATAAATCTCGAAATAAAAAAATATTAAAAATGAAAAAACTTGTGTGATTTGTTTTTGGAAGATTAAGAAGTATATAATGAAAAACATTCTTTGTTTAATTCATTTTATTTGTGGAGGTATGAATAAAAGTTTGTGAAAAATTTTTAACATTATGGGCGTTCAACTTTGACTGTGTATATCTCAACAAAAAATGCAAATGACTTAATTTTCTTTTGGATCTGTTGTATTTTGCAGATGATAAACATTTTTATATAAAAAAATTTGGACGGGCGGGCGTCGTAATTTGAACCGCAGTCAAGTGACGATGGATGTTATCAAAATTATTTTTATTGAGCAATTTAAGGTTTTTTAAACAATTCTTAGTATTTTTTTTTACTAAATTTAATTTTTTTTACATTTTTGTTAATTTTTGGTCAAGTGACGATGGATGTTTTCAAAATTATTTTTATTGAACAATTTAAGTTAACTAATCTCTTAAAACTAATCGGTTTAAATTATTTGTCTTGTGAATTACGAGGCATAATTGTCTGTGTCCTAAAGGAGGCTGGAAATAGTAAGTCAGTGGTCTGTTTAATTGGTTATTAAAATTGGTTAATTAAGTAATTTTTATAAGGATTTTTTGGCGAATGTTATGCGTTTTCTTCAAAGTCAGGCATTATCAGATCTACACGATGGCAATTGGCGACGGGCGGGCGTCGTAATTTGAACCGCAGTCAAGTGACGATGGATGTTATCAAAATTATTTTTATTGAGCAATTTAAGGTTTTTTAAACAATTCTTAGTATTTTTTTTACTAAATTTAATTTTTTTTACATTTTTGTTAATTTTTGGTCAAGTGACGATGGATGTTTTCAAAATTATTTTTATTGAACAATTTAAGGTTTTTTAAACAATTCTTAGTATTTTTTTTACTAAATTTAATTTTTTTTACATTTTTGTTAATTTTTGGTCAAGTGACGATGGATGTTTTCAAAATTATTTTTATTGAACAATTTAAGTTAACTAATCTCTTAAAACTAATCGGTTTAAATTATTTGTCTTGTGAATTACGAGGCATAATTGTCTGTGTCCTTAAGGAGGCTAGAAATAGAAAGTCAGTAGTCTGTTTAATTATTCAATTAGGTTATTTCTTAAAGTCTGTTACTTATTAAAATTGGTTAATTAAGTAATTTTTAATAAAAGATTTTAAAATAAGTTGAGTGAAATTTCATTCCTTAAATTTATTAAATTAATTTAAACAAATTTAAAAATATAAAATAATGTAATATTATTTGTTAATTTTACTAGTTTAGTTAACTAATCTCTTAAAACTAATCCAGAATTTCACGATTTCGGTGTTATGCGTTTTCTTCAAAGTCAGGCATTATCAGAGTTACACGGTGGCAATTGGTGACGGGCGTCGTAATTTCGTAACCGCAGTCAAGTGACGATGGATGTTTTCAAAATTATTTTTATTGAACAATTTAAGTTAACTAATCTCTTAAAACTAATCGGTTTAAATTATTTGTCTTGTGAATTACGAGGCATAATTGTCTGTGTCCTAAAGGAGGCTGGAAATAGTAAGTCAGTAGTCTGTTTAATTGGTTATTAAAATTGGTTAATTAAGTAATTTTTAATAAAGGATTTTTTGGCGAATGTTATGCGTTTTCTTCAAAGTCAGGCATTATCAGAGCTACACGGTGGCAATTGGCGACGGGCGGGCGTCGTAATTTGAACCGCAGTCAAGTGACGATGGATGTTATCAAAATTATTTTTATTGCACAATTTAAGGTTTTTTAAACAATTCTTAGTATTTTTTTTACTAAATTTAATATTTTTTACATTTTTGTTAATTTTTGGAATTTAACTTTTTAGATATTAGACTGCTT
>JAFNEN010002640.1:7500-14172 GCA_019343175.1 Oedothorax gibbosus
GATTCGGCGCTGGGCTTCTCCCGGTTCACTCGCCGTTACTAAGGGAATCCCTGTTGGTTTCTTTTCCTCCGCTTATTTATATGCTTAAATTCAGCGGGTTATCTCGTCTGATCTGAGGTCGACATAGGGTATACTGCACGTGGCAGGAGTAATTCAGTAACGCGGACCCACTTCCACGCGGAGTCGGACGCGGCGACAAAAGGGAGGCGGAGTGACCACGCGCACGGTCACTCTTGAACACCCACACCGAAAGTCTCCGCATCACATCCAAGCGGCACCGAGCGAGCAGCGGAGTTGCCACGCACACGGCAACTCGACGCAAACCCTCTTCGAGGCACCTTTTCGGCACCGAGCGAGCAGCGGAGTTGCCACGCACACGGCAACTCGACGCAAACCCTCTTCGAGGCACCTTTTCGGCACCGAGCGAGCAGCGGAGTTGCCACGCACACGGCAACTCGACGCAAACCCTCTTCGAGGCACCTTTTCGGCACCGAGCGAGCAGCGGAGTTGCCACGCACACGGCAACTCAAACGCACACCCTCTCGAGGCACCTTAAATACTCCGTTAAACTGGCGAGCGTCTCGTCAATCGTCGTTCTTTGCATTGCACGCAGATCCATCCCACGGGGAGAGAAATATCCGTTCCCTCCGCCCAGACAGACATGCACCGCGGCAACGCTTCTTCGACAGGACGTAGAACACTCGTGAGATTTTAAACCGGCGACTGTGAAGTCGGAGCGGTCAATGGGAAGGAGAACCTTCCTCGGTAAGTCTTATCCGACCCTCAGACAGGCGAGGCCCCGGGCAGAACCCGAGGCCGCAATGCGCGTTCAAAAAGTTAATGCTCAATGTGTTCTGCAATTCACACCAAGTCTCGCAGCTGGCTGCGTTCTTCATCGACCCGTGAGCCGAGTGATCCACTGCTTAGAGTTGTCAGAGTTTTGATTCCCGCCCCGTCACCAGGGCGTTCATCGTATTGCGTTCAAAGAAAATGTTCAGGAACAACTACTCCCCGTAGGGGAAGCGGCCACCGACGAACCTTCAAGACTCCATGGTGCGTGCAATCCGGCTTAGGCCGGGCACTCCCTTGTCAGCGAGAAGGACATCGACTACTACCTCCCTTCCAGGGAATAGGACGCCGAGCGGGTTGCGGAGTTAGCCACGTGCACGGCAACTCGACGCAGAACACCCACTCGAGGCATCGCAGCGCGTTCAAAAACCCCATCATCCGAAGTCGCGGACGTCAACGTCAGGGGCCGACACCGAAAGTGCGGCGCGCCAGAGCGGGCGCGTCTCTTCAAACCTAGCCCCCGCGTCCTCGAGGGACGAGGGACCTCCCTCTTGCCGTCTCGCGGCCGGGAATCAGGTACACCATAGGTTCGGCGTCTTATATCCGTTCAAAGTGGCACTTTCGCCGGGCACCCTACTATGCCCGACTACCGGCACCGGTTTCTCGGCCCCATCCGGGCAGACGGAAGACCGAGGAGATTCACCTACTTCTCTCGCTCGCGACGAAAGGTTCGATAATGATCCACCCGCTGGTTCACCGACGGGTACCTTGTTACGACTTTTATTTCCTCTAAATAATCAAGTTCGGGCATCTTTTCGGCACGTCGGCTCGACCCGAAAGCCAAATCGACAGCCAATCCGAAGTCCTCACTAAAATATTCAATCGGTAATAGCGACGGGCGGTGTGGACAAGGGCCAGGGACCTAATCAACGCGAGATGATGACTCACGCTTACTAGAAATTCCTCGTTCATGGCGGATAATTGCAATCGCCAATCCCCAGCACGAAAGAGGTTCAACGGGTTACCCATTCCTGTCGGAAAGGGAAAGCACACGATGATTCCTTCAATGTGGCACGCGTGTGGCCCAGGACATCTAAGGGCATTACAGACCTGCTATTGCTCTGCCTCGTGCGGCTAAACGCCGCCAGTCCCTCTAAGAAGAAACGCCGGACTAGGAATGATCCGAGCGTCTATTTAGTAGGCTAGAGCCTCGTCCGTTATCAGAATAAACCAGACAAATCACTACACGAACCAAGAGCGGCCATGCACCACTACCCACGAAATCAAGAAAGAGCTCTTAATCTGTCAATCCTCGCCGTGTCCTGGCCTGGTAGGGTTTGCTGCGTTGAGTCAAATTGAACCGCAAGCCCCATTACTGGTGGTGACCCTCCGTCAATTCCTTTAAGTTTCAGCTTTGCAACCATACTTCCCCCGGAACCCAAAAGCTTTGGTTTCCCGGAAGCTGCCCGGCGTGTCATTTGAGGAACACAGCCGGATCGCTGGCTGGCATCGTTTATGGTTAGAACTAGGGCGGTATCTGATCGCCTTCGATCCTCTAACTTTCGTTCTTGATTAATGGAAACATTCTTGGCAAATGCTTTCGCAGTAGTTCGTCTTGCGACGGTCCAAGAATTTCACCTCTAGCGTCGCAATACGAATGCCCCCGTCTGTTCCTCTTAATCATTACCTCGTGTTCCGAAAACCAACAAAATAGAACCGAGGTCCTATTCCATTATTCCATGCACCATTGTTCAGGCGTCACGCCTGCTTTGAGCACTCTAATTTATTCAAAGTAAACTTGCCGGTCAACCGAGACAACCGGTGAAGATCATCAAGGGAAACCGGCTGGCTTGTTCAGAACGGGCAGTTACCGCCGTTAGGCGGACCGCCCGACTAGAACTGAGATCCAACTACGAGCTTTTTAACCGCAACAACTTTAATATACGCTATTGGAGCAAGTGTTACCGCGGCTGCTGGCACTTGGCTTGCCCTCCAATTGATAATCGCTAAAGGATTTAGAGTGTACTCATTCCAATTACGGGGTCTCAAAAGAGTCCCGTATCGTTATTTTTCGTCACTACCTCCCCGTTCCGGGAGTGGGTAATTTGCGCGCCTGCTGCCTTCCTTGGATGTGGTAGCCGTTTCTCAGGCTCCCTCTCCGGAATCGAACCCTGATTCCCCGTCACCCGTTACGACCATGGTAGGCGCATAACCTACCATCGACAGTTGATAAGGCAGACACTTGAAGGATACGTCGCCGGGACGAGCCCGTGCGATCAGCCCAAAGTTATACAGAGTCACCACGTTCAACGGACACAAGGCCCGATTGATTTTGGTCTAATAAAAGCGCTCGTTCCCGAAGGTCGGAGCTCTGCTGCATGTATTAGCTCTAGAATTGCCACAGTTATCCAAGTAACTAAGTACGATCCAAGGAACCATAACTGATTTAATGAGCCATTCGCGGTTTCGCCATAATACGGCCTGTACTTAGACATGCATGGCTTAATCTTTGAGACAAGCATATGATTACTGGCAGGATCAACCAGGTATTCTCTCGAACTCTCTCATGTTTCTCCGTTTCAGGAAAAAGCCTTTCCACCATCGAGGGACCCCCACCATCAAAGGGCCCCTGTATTTGATATTGCCCCAGAAATATTGCCATAAAATAAAATACGAAACGTCGCACTCTCGGCAGACGGTTCTCGACTCACCACGTCCCGCGCTGCATATTGCAGCGGGGCGAGGAAACAACAAGGGTAGAAAAGGACGACAAGCGAGTAGAGTTGGCCACGCGCACGGCATTCAACTCACACCCACCCGCAGCCCGATGCTACGATCACAATATGCACCATATTCCCACAGAAATAATTTCCGCGATGGAGCGGCACGGCACGGGGCCGGACCACTCGCAGAGAAGCTGAGACGTGAGGGAAGCAGGCCAGACTAGCAGACACTGTGATCCACCAGCTGAACCCTAGGAGCACAGACACTGTGCCCCATATATAAGGCGCAGAACAGCAACTACTACCAACCCAAAACCAGTTCCGACGTTCCCCCTCCGCTTTCTCGTCGGCGCGTTTCCCCCACTACGGGAGGAAAAAAAAAACCTCTGACCTACAACCTGTTTTAGCCGAACGGGTGACGAGAGGTGGTCCGTTTGCCGTACTTTGTACTTTGAAACTCGTTCGGACTTAGAAAAAAGTCGGGACTCTGAAATTCGTTCGGACTCTGACATATTTTTTGAAATTTTCGTTGGTTTGTTTTGACAACTTATGAACGTAAAAAGCAAACTTTCACATTAAAAAACAATTTTTTCTACATTCAAATTACTCCATAAAGAAATAAAATAATGCAAAGAACATTTGTTGACTGCTTTTTATTATTTAAGTGTCGTAATTATTAAATTAAATCCACTTTAGAAACGGTCGTTACGGCCACTGCAAGAGTTGGGTTTGTTTTGAAAACTTTCGAGTCGTAAAACGCAAACTATCACAATTAAATACAATTATTTCTACATTCAAATTACTCAATTAAGAAATAAAATAATTCAAAGAACGTTTGTTGACTGCTTTTTCTTATTTAATTTTCGGAATTATTAATGAAAACTTACATTACAAACTTGCATTACGGCCTCGGACAGAGTGCGGTTTGTTTGAAAACTTACGAACATGAAAAGCAAACTTTCACCATTAAAAACAATTTTTTCTACATTCAAATTACTCAATTAAGAAATAAAATAAAGCAAAGAACACTTGTTGACTGCTTTTTATTATTTAAGTGCCGTAATTATTAAATTAAATCCACTTTAGAAACGGTCGTTACGGCCACTGCAAGAGTTGGGTTTGTTTTGAAACTTTCGATCGTAAAACGCAAACTATCACAATTAAATACAATTATTTCTATATTCAAATTACTCAATTAAGAAATAAAATAATTCAAAGAACGTTTGTTGACTGCTTTTTCTTATTTAATTTTCGGAATTATTAATGAAAACTTACATTACAAACTTGCATTACGGCCTCGGACAGAGTGCGGTTTGTTTGAAAACTTACGAACATGAAAAGCAAACTTTCACCATTAAAAACAATTTTTTCTACATTCAAATTACTCAATTAAGAAATAAAATAAAGCAAAGAACACTTGTTGACTGCTTTTTATTATTTAAGTGTCGTAATTATTAAATTAAATCCACTTTAGAAACGGTCGTTACGGCCACTGCAAGAGTTGGGTTTGTTTTGAAAACTTTCGAGCGTAAAACGCCAACTATCACAATTAAATACAATTATTTCTACATTCAAATTACTCAATTAAGAAATAAAATAATTCAAAGAACATTTGTTGACTGCTTTTTCTTATTTAATTTTCGGAATTATTAATGAAAACTTACATTACAAACTTGCATTACGGCCTCGGACAGAGTGCGGTTTGTTTGAAAACTTACGAACATGAAAAGCAAACTTTCACCATTAAAACAATTTTTTCTACATTCAAATTACTCAATTAAGAAATAAAATAAAGCAAAGAACACTTGTTGACTGCTTTTTATTATTTAAGTGTCGTAATTATTAAATTAAATCCACTTTAGAAACGGTCGTTACGGCCACTGCAAGAGTTGGGTTTGTTTGAAATCTTTCGAGCGTAAAACGCCAACTATCACAATTAAATACAATTTTTTCTACATTCAAATTACTCAATTAAGAAATAAAATAATTCAAAGAACATTTGTTGACTGCTTTTTCTTATTTAATTTTCGGAATTATTAATGAAAACTTACATTACAAACTTGCATTACGGCCTCGGACAGAGTGCGGTTTGTTTGAAAACTTACGAACATGAAAAGCAAACTTTCACCATTAAAAACAATTTTTTCTACATTCAAATTACTCAATTAAGAATAAAATAAAGCAAAGAACACTTGTTGACTGCTTTTTATTATTTAAGTGTCGTAATTATTAATTAAATCCACTTTAGAAACGGTCGTTACGGCCACTGCAAGAGTTGGGTTTGTTTTGAAATCTTTCGAGCGTAAAACGCCAACTATCACAATTAAATACAATTTTTTCTACATTCAAATTACTCAATTAAGAAATAAAATAATTCAAAGAACACTTGTTGACACTTTTGACACATTTAATTGACAGAAAAACTATGTTTGAATTCGATTCAAATGAACGTTACGGTCTCGCCAAATGCAGGGATGCATTTAAAACATTTATGCAAGTAAACTCTTATATGTTTCGAATATGATTGTTTCATGATTAATTTAGTATACCCCTTGCATAGAGGTTTCCAAAAATGTATTACAGTGCCAATATCACTCATTCATTTCATTACCACACTTGAAAAGCATTTATATGTGTCGACATTTGGACAACACAGCATTGAATGCTATCTTGAAGATTAAAACTTTACTGGTCTATTTCACTACTATTTTGTCATTGTTTTCAGGTTCTAGGGACAAAGATCTTTCTTTTGATGTATGACACTCCCAATTTAAGTGTGTATTTGAGCTACCAGCTGAAATTTCAGTTTTTATTTATCGACCCATGCTGAACCCTTTAAAAAGCAAAAAATTCACATCTCTGGGCCTGTTTGCTGTTTTAAATTTCTGTTTTTTGCTGTGCACACATGCACCTTGCCCAGACACAACTTTTAAGACCCCCCATGGCACAGGTGTATGCATATTTTAAATCCAGGCCTGTTTATGTGTCAAATTGACCGCAGACGGGGTTCGCCATGTTAAAACACACATCTGGACCCAAATCTGTTTGGGGGCATATTTTGTGAAAACCCTGGGTGTTATCAGTTTCTCCTCTCGAATACCTTTGTTTTGATATATGACACTCCCAAATTAAGTGTGTATTTGAGCTACCAGCTGAAATT
>JAFNEN010002643.1:0-14994 GCA_019343175.1 Oedothorax gibbosus
CTTAGCAGAAAAGTGGGTTTGGGTTTTTTGGCGTTTTTTTTCGCCCGGTCGAACCGATGTAAACTTACCATAGAGTTAAGAAGAAGATGCAGATGCTGTCGGGCAAAAAGCAACCAAAATACGGTTTGCCAAGTTAACCCAAACGCGCCTTGTAGTAAACCCAAACAAACGCTTAGGAGAAGTATTTGAAGCTATTTTACATTGGAGTTTGTTTTGGCTTACTACAAATACTCGGCGATTTCTGACTCTTTAATATTTTCATTATTTAGAAGCATTTTTTTTATATGTTAAAGGAATTACTACCATTTTATAAATTCAGTATGGTAACAGTCTGCAACTGCGAAAACAATAAAATAAAATAATAAAAAAATTGTCGACCAACATAGATCGGGGGGCCCAGCGAGGTTAGGCCATAAATATTAATTCTTTACTATTTTCTAAGTTTTTTACTATTCGAATTTTTTACTAGTTTTCTTTCTGATTTTTTTTATTTATGTTTTTAAGGAATAAAATGATGCCAACCTTGCTGGGCCCTGGTCGTTTGTTTGGTCGAAATTTTTGCATTTGTATTTGAGTCACTAATACAAACTTTTAAAATTCTCAAAAACCACTTAAAATTAGGCGTATTTTGGGTATTTTTTTTAAAAATCCTAATGAGCTTTTTTTTTGACAAAACCTAAACGTTAGTAAATCGTAACCAAACCCTACTTCCTACTAGAACCCGAAATAAAAATTCGATCATCGATTCAAAATTATTTTCTGTGGCCCAACTTAGCCAAAAAAAAATCCATAAAAGATATCTTGAGGTACCAGTTTAGAGCTAGTAGCCAAGTTAAGGGCTATTTATTATAGTTTTGTGTTTGTTACAACCCTTTAGGAGGGGGGTGTGAAAGCTGAAAAAAAGCCCCTTATAACTATTTCGCAAGAAAACAGTGGAATTGAAAACCGACCATGTTTATTGCCTCAGATAACGTTAACTTCTCTTGGGCCTTTTACCACGTGTTGGGGTGGGTGTGAATCTGGGGCCCCTTTTAGGGTTTGTGTTGTGTTTGTTTTTCAACTCGAGAGATAAAAATTCCCAACTTTTCCAAAAAAAAAATCATCTTTTCGGGAGCAAAACGTAAATTCTGAGGGGCCCCTTTTTGGACTTGGAAGTTGCGGGGATAATTAAAAATAACCTACCCCCTGAGTAGATTACGAATATACCAAAGGGGCGGAGGTCGAAATTTTTGCGCAGGGTTTATTTATTGGCTCAAGAACGTTTTTGAAAACAAATTTACTACTCTTTTTTTTACAAAAATTTGTTTTTTTTAAAAATTAAATTTTTGTTGTTTTATGGTTTAAGGAATTTTCATAATTTGTCGTTTTTTTTTCATATATTTAAGTGTAAATAATTTAAAAAAACGTTTATAAAACTTTAAATTAGGTAGCTTCATTAAAAACATCATTAAAAAATGGAATTAAATTTAATCTAATGTAGCTCTAGTACGGACGATAATTCAAAAGTAACCACACCCCTCCCCCCCCCCCCCCGAGTAGATTACGAATATACCAAAGCGGAGGTAGCGTGGTTTATTTATTGGTTCAATAAATAAAACAATTTTATCGGTTTTAAAGAATATTCATAATTTGCGTTCATTTTCAATATATTTCATGGGTAATCTAACTTAAAAACTTTTTGATAAAAACTTAAAATTAGGTAGCTTACATTAAATAACAAATGGGAACATCATTAAAAAAATAGAATTAAATTTAATCTGTGTTAAATTTAACTAGTGTAGCTCTAGTGCGACGATAATTCAAGACTAATTATAAAATTACTCATTGATATTATTTATTCATTAAATAAATTTTTTAATTATTTTTTTTTTAAATTAATAAAAAAAATATTATATTAATAAAAGAAAACACAAAATCGGGCTTTTTTAAAAAATAAAAACCGGTTGTTTTTCCAAATTCTGCCATCGCTAGTGTCATGTTTTGGGGGAGGCAACGCGCATGCGCAATGAGCAAAACACAATGCGAGTTTAGCTTTTTTTCTTCTAATTTACAGTACGTAGAGAGTACTAAAATAACCTCGAAAGCATTTTCCTCCCCCATCCCAGCATGTGGTTTTCTTCGAAATGGCGGGGTGGTGTTTTTTCCCTACCCTATTGGGTTTGAAACTGTTCGGATTGTTAACCACAAGAACCTCAAACGCGGGGAAGAAAGGGGGGGGGGGGGGAAAGGGGGGGGGGGGGGGGGGGAGAAAAGTCTTTTCCGGGCTCGCTTCTGGAAGACAAGGTTTTTTTAAAAAAAAGAATCTTTGGGGTCAGCTTATTGAAACTCGTTTTTGACCTGGATTGATATTGCTATTAGTTTCACAATCCGTCGCTTACACTATAAAAGAATAAATACTTTTGAACACCAATTATTTTCTGTTCTGTTTTTTTTAAGTTTTTAGTTTTTGAATTATCGTCGCACTAGAGCTACACGAGGGTATTGGCGACGGGCGTCATATGAAACCATAGTCAACAACGAGAAACACCTCAGTAGGCACCCAACGCATCAGTAAGGGAGACTCGTGCGCATTGTTGGGACTTTGAAGCATATTTAAGTCCACTTCCTCGACACAGAAGATATTTTCTGACTTTTTGGTTTCACGTGCCGTTTTAGGGCGGCAGTTTTATTTTGGCGATGACGGACCCGACCCTGGGACCCTTTCCCCATGCAAGGCGAAAACCTTAACCGAGTTTAGTTTGAACTACGTCGCACAGACAACACGAGGCGGGAAAACGAACTATTGGCGACGGGTTTTCGTATATTAGCACCACTTCAAGTGACGAAACCGATACCTGAGTAGGCACCCAACCCCAAGTTAAAATCACTTAATAATGTTTTTAAAAAATATTAGTATATAGTCTAATAAAATATTAGGGGGCTCCCCAGCCCCCTCACTTCAAAAGAGGAGCGACAAAATTTTCTTTTTCAAAAATGTTATAATGTCTCAGTTTGGCTTCCACTGTCTATTTGTATTTTTCAAATCGCAGGAACGCAATCTTTTACCCTACTAATTAGTAATAGAACGACTTAAGATTGTAACGTAGAGCTTTTAATGGTTTTTAAAACCAAAAAACTAATTTAATAGAGAACAGGGAAAAAATAGTTTGGTAATTTAGCAATTGTAATCGCTTCGGCTGTAGATGTCTAGACTCCTTTAGGGCTTTAACACAGCCAATTACGTCTCGGGGATTTAGAACCCGGTCCGTGACGAGGTTACACCTAGTGTGGCGTCCGAAGAAACTTCGCGCGACATCGTACGCTAACACGCGGGACTTTGGACTCCACAAAATTTAACGGCAGTCATCCCAGTATCTCGGGTATTTTAGTTGGATTTCGGCGCATTGGTCCGTTTCTGTCTGGAACCACGCTACGATCTAACTAAAGAGCTAAAGATTTTACACTTGGCTACGAGTTTCTAGTACCTGTCAAAAACGCCATAATAATGTTTTCGAGAAAATTGCGCATTGCAAAGTAAACTGCCATAAAAAAAAATTATGTTTTATTATTAAAAATTATGTTATTATAAAGTTATTGAAATAGCCTTTAACCCTTTACTCTCAATAATTCCATTTGGAATCTAAAACTTGCGATTTTTTTCTCACTAAGTTAAAATCGCACTTATTTAAAATAATTTTGTTAAAATTCGCATAAATTTTTATTCTACATAATTTTTTTCTTTTCTATGTTAGGGGAAAATCCTGTCTTTGAAAATTTTTAAGGTTTGTTGTATTTAAATGGAAATATGAAAAACACGGGACAAATAAATACACTCTAGAAAAAATTCTATTAAATTAATTGGCCCTAAATTCTTTTTTGTTTGCATGTTTAATTTTTTAAAAATCTAATGTTAACTATTTTTAACAATAAAGTTTTGAAAAATTATAGTTTTAGTTTATTCTTAAGTTACGTTACAAAATTGCTAAATTTTCTTTAAAAAAAAAATTAGTTCATTCGATTCATTCTGGATGCATAATGAGTTGGATTTTACTTGTGCTTCTTCTACGAAGAAGCCAAGTAACTCCAAAATACCAGTACAAAATGTACCTGATAACCAAACTACACAGACCACAAGGTCGGTCGCAGAGTAAAATTTAGAAAAGACTCATTACAGAAATGAACTAAAAAAACTTTAAAAATTCAATGCTCAATTAAAATTTTTGTTTTCAGTTACTCGAGGTTTGATCATGATTATGAACAAATTTTGCGTGTTAATCCTCCTTAATTTGATTTTCCTTGTATTTGATTTTTTACTTTGTGATAATATACCTAATTTTTGATTTACTGGTATACTTTAACTATTGCAGGTTTGTTTATGTATCGAATTTCTTAATTACAGTACACATTATTCTTAACAACATTTAAATTTCCAGAAGTTAATTCAATTTTGTAATTCAAATTTTTTTCCTTATTGTATTAATTTAAGTTCCTTTCCTGATTGCCCAATCTTTGCTAGTTAATTGCTAATCTTACTAAGTTAGTTCTAATTAACTAATTGGCATAATTGCTGGGGGTTTTTTTTTTGTTTGGATTTTGTTTGGAAAGTATTTTGTGATGTTTAATATGTCCTCTAAATTCAAATTGTAATATTTAATGGTTCGTCCCTTACTGGGAGGTACTACTGTGGCGATAACTAATCCACTGTAACCATAACCAATAATGTTACTAAATATTTTCTTAACTGTTTTTAACATCAAAAAGTAACCGACGTCCGACAAGCTACAGGACCACGATGTAACCAAGGTACTAACTAATTCTCAAATTCAAGTCTTGAAATAAATTTGTTAAGTTTTTCTAACCAATAGCAATCTCCTTCATCCAAACCTTAAACACTTTGAATATATTTTAAATATAATCCCAATAATCCCAACCCCGTATATCCTTTACACCATTCCACACCCAACGTTCCCCAATTGGGCCCATCCCTTTTATCCAGCATAAAGCCGGTTATGGAGGTCACTCCAATTAAAAATATCTGCCCATTGGGTAAGCTGTAAATCTTTCACGACACTGGGAGATTTGTCTCCGGCACAAAAAACAACACGTACAACAGGTTCAAGGCGCGCATATTTGGTAAAGTTTTTTAAAGTGATACTCTTGCTCTGGATTGAACATAATTGAACGAAAACTGGTGATCAAACGGCACGCGCAAAAAAAGATCACAGTTGCATATGCTTTAGAGTAGCATCACAAAACACATGGGAAAAATCAAATTTTCAACCCCGGTCCTGGTCAATTCTTTTCCCATCGAGGAATTCGGACATTTGACAAGATCTGTAACTTTTTCAGCCACTTTACAAAACCGCTTGGCCAAAAAACATCTGGTAGATCTTCATCCCACTTGAGCCGTACCAACGACTCCAGGTTTTCTGAAGGATGAACTTCGGGGAAATATGTAACAGGAGAGAAGCAATACCCGTGGGTCAAATATGCTCCTGGCCAATTTAAAATAACCCTCTCTAGTTAAAAAACCCTTTTTTTAAAGGACTATAAATTGTGCAAGACCCAAAGTATTTCTTTGGAAGTTCCAGTTTAGACTCAACAATGGTTTTTCAAAAATTCTTCATCAGGTTGTTCGATTTTTTTCAATTTAGCGTTTGAACCTCTAATCCCCGGTAAATAAAAATTCCCAGCGAAACAAAGTGCGGACTTCCTTACAAACGTGGTGGGCGTCGTCCGCATTCTTTAAACTACCGATGCAATTATCAACGTAGAAAGAGTTCTTCAGGGATCTGGGCTGTGTCAGAACCAGGTAGCACACCAACGTCGGCCAATATTAAAAAAAAATATTGGCCGACATTGGTGTCAATATTGGCCGACGTAAAAATGGACCCCCAGTCAATATTGTACCGGACCCCGTCGTTTTACGACATTGGCCAACATTTTTTCAACGCCCCGTACAATGTGCATATCGACATTGGCCGACATAAAAAATGACCCCCTTGCCGATATTTAAAATAAATCGGTTCACGAAATTGGTCAACATCGATATTGACTTTGGGCCCCGACATAAAAATGGACCCCCCTAGCAAATATTGTACGACGTGTTTACGACATTGGCCAACTTTTATCAACGCGTACAATGTCGCATATGGGGACATTGGCCGACATAAAATGGCACCCTTGGGGAAATTTATTGTACAACATCGGTTTTACGACATTGATCAACATCAGTCGTACCAGTTCATGGCGTTTTCAGACTTCTCAATAAAACATTTTTTCCTTTCCCACTTCGCATAATTTTTTAACAAAATCTGTTCGTTGAGTAAAAAAAAAATTTTTAAAAAGGTAATTTTCTTATATTAATCTAATATAAACTAAATTTTTGTTAATTAGATAAATATAAAGAAAAGTACCTGTGTAAATTTATTTACTAAAAAAAAATATTATTAATAACTTATTAATTTTTTATTAAAAAAATATTTACAAAGGTAATTTTCGTTGTAGATTGTCTAATTAACAAACTTTTGTTAAGTAGATAATATAAAGAAATTACCTTGTAATAATTTTTTTCTACATCAACGAACAGAATTTAAAAAGTTATGCGAAGGGAAAATGGAAAAATGTATAATTGAGAAGTACTGTAAAAAGAATGCCCATGAATGTTGTACGACTAATGTTGATCAAATAAAGGTTGTAAACCGATGTTGTACAATATTCGCAAAGGGTGTCATTTTTATGTGTGGCCAATGTCAATATGCTAGTTGTAAAACAATTAACAATAGGTTAAATAAATCAAAATTAATCAAGAAATATGTATTATTAGTACTATTGTAATTTTAAAAACTAGTAACTTCAGACAGCTATAAAAAAACACATCACGGACATAGCATTTTTTTCTTATACTGCTTCAGAGTCAAATTAAAACCAATTTTACGTATTATTATTCATATATTAAATATATGATACATAGCACATATTTTCCCAGATTGTTTAAAGTTAACTGCACAACATCTCTGGATGCATTTATATAGGGCGGATGGTCGATACCATTAAAAGACGAAAAATTATTGGTATGTAGGAGTTGAATAAAAATATATTTACGTAACCTCCATTTGTATACTACTTTTGTATACTATAGGTTTTATTTCAAATAATTTAAGTGTAAGAGAAACTGTTAAATTCTTTTTCAAAATCTGTAAATCTTATGCACAAATTTTCAATTAAAATATTTTTTTTACATGCAACTTTATTAATTTTCATGTTTTAGATATGTTATGTATTTTTTTACTTTTAATACATTAAAAAAAAAATAATTATTAATTCATACAGAAGCTTTAGAAATATTGCTAAAGCTTCTGTACGAAATGTTTCACAAAAACAAATCATAAAATTAATAACTAATTAGACTGGTATATATTTATTCAAGTCTCTATTTACTATAGCACTGAATACAATATGTGGGATTTGATATTTACACTGTTACCAAGAATAAAATTGATCAAATAGTCCATCATTAATTTTTATGCCTGATAATTCACTAAAACATCTTACACAATTATGAAATAATACATATTATTAAAAAAAAATTAATCCAACATTATCTGAACAATCTTACTAAGGTTATCATTATGAATTTTTTGCACTTTATAAACCATATGTTAAATGTTAATGATAATACTTATACAGAAAAGTAGGAGCTTAAGAAATTTTTAAAATATCCGTTTTGAAATTTGCACACACAATATTTGTACTTTTCTGAAAGTTTTTATTTTTACATGAATATATAACCACGTTAGAAGTATTTATATTATTTAGACATTATTTGAGTATAGTTTTCATTCCAATATTCAGGCACAACCTCAAAATAGAAATTAGCTTAAGATTATTGCTTAAAAAAAATAAAAATATTTTAATTAAATTACAAGATTTTGGTTTCGAATTATTTTCTCATTTAACAATGGTTATAATTATTGTTTAACCGTTTTATTTTGAAAATTATTTTTTGATTTATGAGTAAATTAAAGGAAAGTGTATTTGTATTTTAAGCTCCTGCTTACCTAAATAACTCCACACATTATTAGAAATGGTCCCCGTGTCCTCTCAAACGCTAATCCACTATTTTGTGTAAAATATGGTCTGATGATCAGCAATATCTTTATTTTCCAAATTAATTATTGCTAGACCCGTTGTGTTTTCTACTTACAGTTTGATATCCTGTGCTGTTAATAAAGAATTAATCATATTGTTTTACAACCTTAAGTATCCTTTGAGGGGGCCATGCTAAATTGTAAAAACCTAGACATTCTACAAATTGTCAAAAACTCAAAGGATGCGAGATAATCGTTGCAGCCTTTACATTGACGAATCACTGCAAATAAACTTTCAATTTTATCTTGACTTATACCTGAAGTCATAAGATATTTGAAATGTAAACGTTTGGTCAAATACTAGACAAGTGGTAAAACTGTTGATAATAAAACCAACTTCATTAAGAGCATGGATTTCCCAGTCATACAAATACGAAATAAAGTCTACTGAAGTAGCAAAAACTTCCCTTAACTTTCTACTGTCCCTTTGCACTTTTTGAAGCGAAGGACCTCTCCGTCAATTTCAATGTTTCCATCTAGAATATCTGAGCTAAATTTACAGTTCCAACTCCTTCATATACACTTGTCTTGTCGAGTTCTTTGATAAAGCCTTCTAATGTCTTGGATTCTACCGGTTTTGTAAAAATAGAAATGGTATATGTACCCCAAAGCTTCTCAACATCAATTTGTTTGCAGGGCGATAATTTTTTGGAAAGGAAAGGTATTTATATTTTACGCATGCTTACCTAAATAACCCTCACATTATTAGACAGGTTACCAGAATGTTTCTCAAATTTAATTTATTTTTCCTACAAATAATGCAGATTTTTGGCAGCACATTTTTGGATGTTTTAGGAACTGAAACCACATTACTGCGGAGTAAGGGTTTGGAAAGGGTTTCCTTGTGTTTTTTAAAACGTTTTTTGCACCATCGGTTGTTGCGTGTGCTTGACTTTTGTACCCTTGAGTTTGCTTTTGCTGGCAGAAGATATTCGATTCTTGTCTGTAAATTTCATATAGCATTTTCTATGAAAGTTAATTCTAGATAGAGCATCTTGATCTTCAATATCCCCTTTGATTTTTTTTTAGCTATATCTTTTCTTTTCCAACATCGTCTGTTGAAACCCACTCAGTGGCACAGTGTTTTAGTTTTCCAAACTTGTTCTGGAACATCGTTGTAAATTATCCGTACAGTGTTTGAGAACGTGAATACTACATTCCATTGTAAGGACGTTATAAAATATGCAAATAACTTTTCTTTACGATAATTCTTCACCTCTCATAAAAGTAAAATAAAATAAATGCGAAATATGTCAATTACGAAGCATGTCTTTTCGTCGTCACCGGCCGCTCGCCGCAAAACGTAAACAAATAATTTCTGCTCACCTGCTCGCTTTTAATTGGTTACACGAAAGTGCCGTTCTCGCTTTTCTGAAATGTCATTCGCTTAAAAAATTCTAAAATTCTGCTATTGTTTTTTGTCATAACTAATTAACGTGCACATGTAGAAAGCAGAACATTGAATTTTTTTACTCTCGATAATATTTTCTATTTTTTTAATATCAATGAAAGCTACGAACTTGAACGATAGCCGACCACATCTTATGGCCTAAAAACCCGTTTTTAAAAACCTCACATCCCTAAAGCACCACTTTCTTAATAGGCTTAACACTCACGTGAATCTAGTACCTAGTAAACATCGATCAATGTTGGCCAATGTTGTTTTATCGACGTTGTATCCACAATGTCGCCAGATGTTCCCACAATATTCGAATATTTTCAAAAATTATTATTTTTTTTTAAATAATGACTAAAACTTGTCTGCATTATTATTAACATTATTTTTTCATTCTTCCAACATCAAAATAAAATTAATTTAAAGTCATACTAATTTTAAAAAATTCCCAATGCCTGCGAATGTTGACAGATGTCGCGATTACAACGTTCAACATTCCTCGACTTTCGCCAATGTTGGCCGATGGTCGGTAGAATGTCGGGCCAACATTGTTGTGGCTACCTGGGAGAGGTTCTCAGGGGCCTTTTCAAGATGGTAGTTTAATGTTGCTGCTAAAAGGAAAGGGCTGTAAGTGATCCCAAAAACCACTCGTTTTTGTCTGTAAATCTTCAATTCACCCTCTTTACTTTTCCACAGAAACTTAAATAGTCCCTATCACTCTCCCTGATTCCAATCTGGAGTAACGCCTTTTCAATATCTGAAGTAAGGCCAACAGGAAATCTCCGGAACCGATTCAGCAAAGTAGGTACCAGTTCATCAAGTTGGGTCCAGTTTCCAGGCATGCATTGAGTGACGGTGTACCTTTCAAATGGGCTGAGGCATCATACACCGGTCTAATCTTTGTCGTAGCACTACTCTCTTTAATCACAGGTTTATGGGGAAGGTAATGAACATTTTGTATCTTTCAGTCTTCACTTCTTCAATGATTCCTGCTGAAACCCATTGTTTGAAACTTTTTGATACTCTTCAACTTTTTGTGAGTCGACCAGTTTCTTGTAGGTGGAAGCAAGTCTCCCTTTTTAGCCATTTCTCTGAGGTCTGGGAGACGGGAAGATTCTAAATTCCACGGCAAAGCAACTTCATATCTGTTGTCTTCATCAACTGTCACTGTGCTTCGAAAATATTCTTAAGTAGCTTGATGAATTTCTAACTTTTTCTTGGACTCACAAGGATCATTGATACCAATAACTTCAAGCTTCCATAAATCACTACTAAGGAATTCTTTAATAAGCAAATAAGTTACAATCATACATTCGTCCTTTGACGTAACTTCTTTATTCACAGGGGATTTGCCCATAAGTGTCCATCCAAGGGAAGTTTCTATAGCTGTCAGTCCACAATCAAGTTGATAATATTCCCGGTCATCAGTTTACCTGCCACATCAGCACCTATTAGTAGATGAATGGTTGGTGATGAACAATGTCGGTAATATTCTTTATCAGAGAGATGAATTCCCTTATCTTTCAATTCTTGTGAACAGAATGACGTTTTTGTCTGGGGAATTTCTGAGCAGATTCTTTCTTGGTCAAGTACGTTGAAAGTGCAATAATATTTCTTCTTAACTTCCCTCACAAAAATATTGTGTTCAAAATGTTTCTGTTGACTTTGTACCCCTCCAAAGAGAACATGATTCAGGGTCGTCTCCTTCACAGCAGGATATTTCATTCTGTCAACGGCTTCTTTTGTTATATAAGATTTTTGGCTTCCTGTGTCAATTATTGCCCTCACGACAAATTCTTTGTTTTCTCCTCGCAACAAGACGACCAAGGTTTGAAGGAAAACATTTGCAGAACAAGTAGGATTAGTCAGAGAATTCAAATGTTCATCATTTCTTTCAAGATGTGGTTCTCTAGAATTTGCAGGAGGTGGATTATCCTGAACATCTGGACACATAATCCGTACATGTCTTTTACCACAGTATTCACAGCTGACCCTAAAGTTACATTTCTTTTTACATATGCCCAGGCCTGAGACACCTGAAGCAGCCACCACACTTCTTAAGACGTGCCATTCGTTCATTTAAATCCAAATTGCATGCGGAACGACAGTCTTTCATTTCGTGATTTGTTTTCTTACAAAATGCACACTTTTTAGGTACTCCATCTCGATTTCCGGCAAACAGTCCAGCTGCAGTTGGCAACTCCCTTTTTGGCTTGACATTCTTTGTATTCTCCTTAAGGGAGAAACCTTGCATGGCAAGCTCTATTCGGCCCTCACTTTCCACTTCATTTTTTAAGAATTTCATTAAGCTGTCCAGTTTTGTATCGCCTTCTTTAATGGTAAGGAATCTACCGTTTCTTTGCCAGATTTTTAAGATTTCTTCTGTCAAACAGGATTCGACAAGTGGAAAGAGCATGACGCATATTTTTCGGTTGTTACACCAAGAGTTTCTAAGGACCTCAACTGAGTTTCAATACTAAATAGTCGACAGCTTCACATGATTGGACTGAATGTTGAATGCCGAAGTAAGTTTTAAAAGTTCTCGCACATAGTATTCTATCAAAAGATCATCTTGTCCAAACCTTGATTTCAGACATTCTATTGCTTTGAAATAGTTACCAGATGATTGTGGAAAACTTTCAATCATTCCCGGGATCTTGAGTTGAGTACAGTACATTGTACCAAGTACTGGGACTTGTCTGTTTCATCTAAGTCCTGGGGTCTTAATGAATTTTTATTAAATTGTACCCAAAACGGTAACCAGTCTTTGATTTCCCTACCAAACTTCTTCAATTCTAAAGTGGCAATTTAAACATCCGTTTGGCAACACTAATCATAGATTGAGAATCCCCATCATCAAGTGGACTTTCATTTCGTTTACACAACAAACTCATTTTCTTAATTTATGGACATAACTATTGGCTTTCTCGGTCTCAGCTTTCAATATCTTCATCTTTTACGTCCTCCGCATTCAATAAAGAAGATAATATCTCTTCGTTCAAGTTTTAAAAAGCTCATCGTGTTTTTCACTAAGCATCTGTAAAGTCGCCAAACCAGTTGACATCTTCCGACACATTCACGACTTTCTTATCTAGAGCTTCGTTTAATTCGTTAAATAATAATTCGTTTTAATTCAGCAAAGAGGTAAACGCGGACCTCACTGCCTTTGTTTCAATGCATCCATGTGATGAAGGAAAAATAAAGCAGCTTACTTTAGTGTTTGCTTCAAATCATCCGTCCTGTCACGGACGCCCAACGTATCTAAAATTACCAGGAACAGAATTCCGAATACTTAGGTTACTCAGTTCGTGTGACAATACAGATTCTTTACGGATGATAAATATAACACAGTTTCAACGTTTACTCCTACTTTATTTATTCACAGGATTTACATTAAAGCTTAAAATATTCCGTGGAAATTAGTAATACAACTCGAAAACATTCTTACAACCTTCGTAAAAGAAAAAGTCAATGTCGATCAGTTCAGAATCAAAAGTTCTAAATTTCAAAATATTGTTGTTCTGGTTCACAGTCATATAGTCGAGTTGAGTAGTTTCCCTGCTTCTCGTCACACAACCCTTAAAGAGTAACCAACCCTTAAAGAGTAACCAACTGTTGTCAATACCGAAGTTTTACTGGAAGCTATCCTACTCCAACCGAGTTCTAGCACCCGAGTATTATGAGCAGAACTTGGGTCCTTCTCAAAGTACCATCAATCGACAGCCCCACCAACTGGGGCTCGTAAATAGGCGGTGTCGAGAGGTTCCTCATGAATGGACACCATCCCAGCAGCAACGGAGAGTGGAGGACTGCAAAGAACTGCTTTCCACCCCCCAAGATCTTCGATTTTGGAGCAAATTCGTAACTGGAATTTAGAAATATATCTTTTTCTGAAATCCTGACATGGTAAAACAGTGGCAACATCCCGGACAGCTCCCAAAACCTTTTGTAAAACGGGGCCGCTCTGAACAGAAGGACATGCTGACGTTTGGTGGAATTTGGAGGGATTGATTCACTTTGAGTTTGTACAACGTGGCCGTACTGTGCACGCTGACCTCTATAGTCAGCAACTGCAACGAGTATAAGACATTCTGAAGGCTCAATATCCAGCACTAGTCAACAGACAACGTGCACTCCTACAACATGACAAAGCTCCAGCAAGCAAAGCCAAATTGACAAAAAAAAACTTTAAGACCTGCAAGGGATCAAAGTGTTGCCCCATGGGGTTGTTTCGCGGAGGATCTGGCAATAGCTCTGCAGTTTTGTTTTATTTTGATGTCTTTTAACAGTGTTGCCACCAGTTTTAGGAGAAAAACTACGAAAAAAAACCCATTTAATTCTAAAATTACAAAAACTACCATAAAAATACTAGCAAAACGTTTCCACGTTTTTTTAAAGTCACTAAAAGATTCCATAATGCACTAGTGTTTTTACGATATTTTTTTGTAATTATAGAATAATTCTAAAATTACAAAAAAAATTCGTAAAAATAATAGCTGCATTTTGGAATCTTTTAGTGACTTTAAAAAAACGTGAAACGCTTTGCTAGTATTTTTATGGTATGTTTTTGTAATTTTAGAATTAAGGTATTTTTTCGTGTGTTTTCCCCCCTAAAAATGGTGGAACACTGTGGAAAGACAACACAATAGGACATGAAAACAAAACCGCAGAGCTATTGCCAGATCCTCCGTGAAACAACCCCATTCTGCATAAGAAAAAACCTTTCTCCCGACGGATTATTATCTTTTCGGTCCTTGGCTCCCTTTTTGATTTGAACGGCAGTTCACTAAAGTGAATGATGTCGAAACGGGGTGTCGCGTGTTCTGTGCATCAAAACCGGCCAAATAGTATAACCATGGAATTTAACTTTCGACAGAGATGCCAAAAAAACATATTTCATAATGAAAAATACTTCAAGGAAAAAATCTTAGTATGGCGGAAATGTTGTACATTTCATTTTGTAGGTGAAAATACGAAAAAACATTTGCCCCAACCTGGTATCTATGCCATTACGCACCTTTTGGACGCTCTATCAAACCATGACTGATTCGAGGGTTTACGAACACTGAGGGTCTAAGTTATATATGGCGCTGCGGTCACGTACAACTAGAGCTAATAAGAAAGCGGGAAATTCGGACGCAACAGTTCCAAGCGGCCGATTAGTGTTAGTTTGTGTGTCTATAAGTTTTGATTGGATTTTACCTTTCTTCTCTTCCGGCACGGTGAGCGGTTCGAGCTGATCATCCGGGTCGACCCCCCATCGCTACAGGTCGCATACAACCACCAGCATTACGTGGAGTTCCGCCACAGGCTGCACCCGCTTGGCCGGTTCGACACCCTCAGCATCGAGAACGACGTGGACGTAGAGTCCATACGATTCCAGTAAACGACGTCATTGGACGAGGCATGTTTTTCTCCAGGGGGGCGTTTAGTTAAAAGAAAACCAGGAAAATGTTAACAAAAAGTTTT